>LBNU01007550.1:3171-20966 GCA_014162995.1 Artemisia annua
CTGTGTAGTTATTTTAAAGAGTCAGTATATACTTGCTGTTGAATGCTATGTTCATGTACTGAGTTTGTTGATCTATTGTGTTTGGAATTGTGAGAATTTGTGTTCTATAGATAGTTTACCTGGCCTAGTTCTCTAGTTCTTAATCTCAAATTGATTCAGTAGCATTTGGATAGAGAAATTTGCTTGCAAAATCTGCTGTAAACTGCTGTCATATATATCTGTTGCAAGTTCTTAATTGGTCAACTGTTCAAGCTTGAAATTAGAGTTCAATAGATAATTTTGCATAGGGCTTTTGTGAAAAGTGTAATCTCTGGTTGGTTAACTTTCAATAACAGTTTTTGGTTTTTAATTTGGTTCAGTTTTGAGCTTGTTACAAGCTTATGAACTTAGCTTGTTAAGCTGTTGTAAAAGAAAAATAAAATAAAAACGTTTTTGATTTTTGGCAATTTTAGTCCCTGCATTTTGAGTATTAGTGTAAACAGAAATGAAATAATTTTCTTTTATTAATAACTTTGGAAAATTACAAAAATAGTCCCTGTCTTTTATTAAATAAAGTTTAGTAATAAATAGTTTTTAAACTAGTTTTTAATTCATAATAAATAAATAAAAGGCCAAAAAAATATTTTTTCTTTTTCTCAAAATTCTTTTTAGTTGTTTAAGATTTTTAGAAATTTGTTTCACATTGTTAGGATTAATTTTTCAATAAAAGTCGCGTTTTATTTTGTACATTACGTTTTAAATTTCACGTTTGTATTTCCGTTTTTAGATTTTAGATTTTTGTGCATATATAGCTTGTACTTTGTGCTTTATTTGATATATCTTTGTACAATTTGAATTTCTTTTCCACTATTTTCACTTTGTACCTTTCACAAACACGGTTTATCAATCACGATAAACAATTTTCCATTTAACCTTCACTGAGACACGACCCGAGTAATTTCTTATTCGTTGAGAAATTGCTTGGTTATTATAATACTATACTATTCACGACATATCAGTTAGCCATCTCACAAGTGGCTAGCTTGTGTGACAAACCTGTTTGGTTCTGAGCCAATCAATTTTTGCGCCGCTTCCGGGGAGCTGTGCTGCGTACTACGGAATTCTTTGAAGCATCATGTTTGTTGAAGTGTATCTAATCCATCGTCATAATATCCTTATATAATTCATATTTTTCTTCCATAACAATATAATACAAAAATATTTTTCTTTTTCTTTTTAATATATATATAATATAAAAGAATACTTGTCACCAAGTATTTAACAAAAAAGGAAATAAAAAAAATACATAAAAAAATACATAAACGTCCGTTCGGTCTTCCTGAAGGAGGGCTGGTGTAAACCATAATTAAGTCACAACCAAAGAATTATAACTTACCTTTGTATCTCTGTGAGTGGTATACCTTTTTCAAAGAAGCCATCTTTGTGATTATTGTTAAGGTTACGTGAAACTTGGATTATTCGAGAAAAATTTTTAAAACTCAAAAGATTCTTCTAACCTAGTCTAGTTCCATCAATCAAGGATTTCTTAGATTACGTACTTAGGCCATGCTTCACTCGTTCTTCTATCATCAAAGCCCTCTCCTGATGCTTGTAAACATACCTCGAAAACGTGTCGTGATGTTCTGCTCCATCAGTCGTATTCTGAGATACGCTACTGAACCTAAATCCCGTTGTCATCATGACCAGAAGACCGCCCAATGAGATGAGCTTCTCGCAGGCACTCAGTTGAGGGCTATGACGATGCCGATTGTTGTTCCAGCCATCGTGCTGCACTTTTGAGCTCAAAACCGGGTTACTGAATACTTGTAACCAAAGCCAATTCTATGGTTTTGAGGAGGGACGATCCTCATGCTCATATTAGATGGTTTAGATAAGGATCGGCATCTACATCAAATACAAAAATGTCCCACATGAAGCAACAAAACTTCTTCTTATTCCCATTTTCCCTCGAGGGACAAAGCCCGGATTTGGGCTTGAAAAAAAACCCTCGTTCGATTGGAAACATGGGAGGATTTAGTACAAAGTTGTGAACGAATTCATATCCCTCCCCACGAACTTACAAGTCTTAAAAATGGAGATCATGAAATTTCACACAAAGATTGATGATCATTTGGTGAGCATGGGGGATCGTTACAAAGAATTGCCTCCTGCAGATGTCCGACATCATTGTTTTACCGGAGTTAATGCAAAGATGGACACTTTCTATAATGGTTTAAGCCAAAGCTGACCAAGACTCTCTTAATGCCCCCCCCTCCGGCGGGAGGTAATTTTCTGGGAGCAAAAACACAAAAGAAGCTTTACAATCATTGAAAACAAGTCTGCATGTCCGTTGCTGCACGAAGCTAAGCCATATCAATCTCGATGCTTAGTGGCCGGTCTTCTACTTCATCGCATGTGAGTACTCTAGCACCATGCTAAGATTGACAAACTTACAGATGCTATTCAAGCTTGTTGGTTCTCTCAAATAAAAGAAAGTCACTTTCACACAAAATCCTTCACATGCCTGAAGTGAAGAAAGTTGGAAGTCTGTGTCACTTGTGGTGGCCCTCATGCATACATACAACTGTACGCCACCGAATGGTAGTCCTTTTTGAAGCCATGCTATAGCTGGGTACTTCAAATCGAAGGAGGTAAATCAATACCGTCCTCAAATTGAACCAACGTACCGTTGCTGCAAATTATCAAGGACCACCCGGGTTTAACCAAAACCAGCATTTGCAGAAATCGGAACCAACCTCGAATGAACCAAGGTTATCAAACAAGGGAATTTCAATCCCCAGCGACAACCACCAAGGTTTCCAAAACAAGGGAAACTTTAATCGGGAACAATGTTCAATCCAGAAAATCATTTTCAGGAAATCGGTAAATCCAAATCAACGGGAATTTCCAACATCAGGTTATAATCAAAAATAACCTGAATCCAAAATTTTCCCTAACCAAACTCAAAGCCATTCTCCCAGCCGTCCACAACCATCTCTGAATGAGTTGTTAAAGCAGTTTCATGATAAACTCAGGAAGAAACAAACAGGTGTTGGTCAGCCAGATCTCTGGAGACAAAAAGTCTTTAAATTGATCGACCCTCGGGCTCAGGTACTTGTACCTAGCAACACGATCGTATTAATCCGGGAGGCGACATAAGGCGATCAAACCAGAAGCGGTAGTTTCATATGATGGACCCACTATCCTACTCCCTCTTCTCTCATCCTTCCAAGTAGTGAAAGGTGACTAAGGGTGACAAATGGACAAAGTTATCTCTTACTAATAACGGAGGTTACCGACGACGTCCACCCTCAAGTTTGTCCCGAAACCCAAACCCAAAACAGGGAGTTGTTTTTAATCACATTGAAATCCCGTTGAAAACCTTTAAATCTAAAAAACTTCCATATCTCTTACCCTCAGCGTTTAAATGAGCAAAAGCTCCGCGGAAAAGGCTAGTCAACAAATGGATAAATTCTTTCATAATCTTTAAAGAAAAAAAAAAAAAAATGAATTTACACTTTGACATAAGCTTTGCGGATGCTTATCATTCTGATGCCCAAATTTTGCATCAACAATCAAACACTTTTGTTAATCACAAGGGAAAAACTGTTTGGAATGGCAAAGAACTCAACTGAACGAAAAACTGCTCAGCAATTATCTATAAAGAAGCTTCCGAAAAGCGCTTGGAGATCCTGGAAAGTTTCTAATAATACCTTTGCTGTTATTTCCGGGAATGTTGAGATGTATGCCGATTGGCCAATCTTGGCTGAAGCAGTCAAACGCTGATGCCCTGCACGTCAGTATGGGAAGAACTTCTCTTCCGGAACTTACTCCTACATGCATGATTCTAGAGCTCCCAGTCGTCACCAGTATCTCATCCCCTCGGCATTGGCTGAGGGAGAATGCATTTGTGGAAAGTAGAAAGTTCCATTTCCAGCTGACTTTGGTGGTTGTTGGATTTAGACGCTGATCACAAGGGTTCCTCTCATTCTTAGGAAGAGGGCTCTCCTCAGAACTCGGCCATGCTCTCATTGAATTGTATTTGAGCATGAAATCACTTGTACGTGTTTGGTAACGAGCGTATCACCTTTAACCTCGATCAGAACTTCGAGGTACTCCTAAATTATGACTCTGAATCGGGTTAACCGAATAGATGTCATTGATGTTGACTTCAGAGGAGCATAACTCTCAAGAATGTCTTTGGTTACGTTCATAATTCTTCGGCGTTTGTTCCACATCCGTCTTCTCAACCTATCATTCCGATACTTCCCCTCTCTCTCGCTCCGTTTGGGAGGAAAGTGATTTTCTTTTGGAAGAGGTCGGAGGCGTTTCTCAAAGGTGATTCAGTTCCAGAGGGAATTGATAACAATGAGATTGATCTGGAGGGAGATATTCTTCTTCTTGAGAAATTGTTGAATCAGGACAATTCTCCTCCACTCCCTCCCATAGAACTTCATAATGAGGAAATCAAATCAGTTGAGAAAACTGAAGAATTTACTGAGGTCGAACTCAAAGACTTGCCACCTCATCTTGAATATGCATTTTTGGAGGGTGATGATAAATTACCCGTCATTATTGCTAAAGATTTAAGTGACGAGGAAAAGACTGCTCTCATAAAGGTCTTAAAGTCACACAAGCAAGCAATTGCTTGGAAACTCTCCGACATAAAGGGTATCAACCCTGAATTTTGTACTCACAAGATTTTAATGGAGGATGACTTTAAACCAGCAGTCCAACATCAAAGATGAGTGAATCCTAAAATCCACGATGTTATCAAACAAGAGGTTCTCAAACTTCTTGATGCAGGATTGATTTACCCGATATCGGATAGTCCTTGGGTTAGCCCAATTCACTGTGTTCCAAAAAAGGGTGGCATAACTGTTGTCACAAACGATGAAAACGAGTTGATTCCAACTCGATTGGTTACGGGATGGCGTGTGTGCATTGACTATCGTAAGTTAAATGACGCCACCCGCAAAGACCACTTTCCTCTACCCTTCATGGATCAGATGCTTGAGAGATTAACCAGACCTTATCTTATAGTTTTCATTAAAGTGCTTATTAATAAGCTGTAATAAGCTCAAATAAGCACTTTTCAACTTATTTTTGAAAAAGTTTTTATCTCAGAATCTTTAGAATAATATTTTAGAATTTCCATAAAAAATTCAAAATTAATTGAGTAGTTTTACTATTTCTTTTCTATTTTCCTAGTTTTAAATCATTTTAAATTCACAATAATTCCAAAAATACAAAAATAATTTTCATTTTTCTTTTAAAAATAGTTTTCAGATTTATAAGATTTTTCAAAAATAGTTTTGTCTTTTTAGACCATTTTTCCATTTATTAGACTTTTAATCATTTTTAAATAGTTAAAAATAGATTTTAATTAATATTAAATAAATAAAAAGTAAAAAATATTTTCTTTCTTTTTCTCAAAATTCTTTTTAGTTGTTTAAAGTTTTTAGAAAATTGTTTCAGGTTTTTAGGATCATTTTTAAATAAAAGTCGCGTTTTATTTTGTACGTTACGTTTTTATATTTCACGTTTGCATTTCCGTTTCCAGATTTTAGATCTTTGAGCATATATAGCTTGTACTCTGTGCTTTATTTGATATATCTTTGTACAATTTGAATTTCTTTTTCACTATTTTCACTTTACACCTTTCACAAACACGGTTTATCAATCGCGATAAACAATTTTCCATTTAACCTTCACTGAGACACGACCCGAGCAATTTCTTATCCGTTGAGAAATTGCTTGGTTATTATATACTATACTATTCACGACACATCAATTTTTGGCGCCGCTGCCGGGGAAGGTTAAAGTGAATTTTGGTTTTCGTTTTTGAAAAATCGTTGTTTTGAAAAACCTTCCTTGTATATATTTTCTTATATAAAAGTAAAAATCAAAAATATTAAACACTTTTCCTAAAGTGTTTACAAAATATCAAAAATATAATAAACATCCTCGGTTTTCCGTTGAAGGAGGGCGGTTGTAAACCAAATAAGTTTGAACGCAAAAGAAAAAAGATTGTGAAATTATTCGATTTCGGATTACTCTAATTCTACAACCGACAACTTTGCTGTGAGTAGATTTGAAGGAAACGATTTCGGATAACGAATCGATCAATAAAAGAATAACAAAACAAAAGAAAAATACAAAAATATTGTGATTTCAAAGTTTTCTTTATAAAAAAAAAACTAAAAATATTTTATTTTCTAATTTTGTTTTTCTTTTTAATTCTTGATTTCTTTTTGGTGTATGAACACTCGTTCTTCATCAAACGATCTTCTTTCACCTATTTCGGATCCCGAACGGATTATTCGACATAATCATCGGGTTGATTTTTCAAGTTTGAATAATTTTGACGACATAAACACGAACCGTGTTCATTTCTCAACCGTTGAGGAAATGAATAATAACGGTCAACACCCGCCGGTGGGTGGTGCACAACAAAATGAGGATCCTCCGATAGGACCTCAACCGTTTTATGATTTGCGTCCAATGGAGGAACAACTCCAATCACCATTCAATGGTGTGAGGAGGGCCATTGTGATTCCCGACATTCAAGCAAATCAATTTGAGATAAATCACGGGTTACTCAATCTCATCACGAGTATCTCATTTCACGGTCTTGAGCACGAAGATCCTTATATTCACATAAGGAACTTCACCGACATTGCTGAAACAATAAAGATTAATCAAGTTCCGTATGATGTTGTTAAGATGAAATTGTTTCCTTTTTCCCTCAAGGGGGCAGCCCGGACTTGGCTGGAAAAGGAACCACCGAACTCGATTCACACTTGGGGAGATTTAGCTTCCAAGTTTGTGAATCATTTCTATCCTCCTTCTAAAACTTCTAATCTTCGAACTCAAATCTTCCGTTTCCAACAAGCTTTTGATGAATCGTTCAGTGAAGCTTGGGATAGATTTAAGGAGTTGTTGGAAAAATGTCCTAATCATGGTTTCTCACCCTTGCATCAGATTGATACTTTTTATAATGGGTTGTGTCATGCTGATCAAGATTCACTCAATTCTGCTGCGGGTGGGAATTTGTTAACTCGAAATATTCAAGAAGCTTTCACGATAATTGAAAATAAGGCTAGAGTAAGAACTTCAAGATGTAAAACACAAGTTTCAAGTACTAACAAAGCTAATGACGAAGTGATGAGTGTTCTTACAACTCTTACAAAACAAATTAGCCTTCTTGTCAAAGATAAAGAAAAACCTCATCAAACCGTCAATGTTGTGAATCAAAGTTGTGAAACATGTGGTGGTCCACATCCGTATTATGAGTGTCCGGCAACCGGTGCCTTTGCTCACGAGAGTGTGTATGCTACAAATATGGGTGGTAACGGTTACCAACCCCAAGGAGATCGGAATCTCCTTAGCTACCGCTCGAACAATTATCTTGGACCACCCGGCTTCAATAACCAACCGCAAAATCAAATTGTGCCACATCGAAATAATCAAATCAATCAAAATCAAAATCGGACAAATCATGGTTTTCAAAATCAAAACCAAGGGTTTAATCAAAATCGGGGTTTTCAAAACCAAGGGAATCAAAACCAAGGCCCGAATCAAGGGAATTTTCAAAATCATGCTAATCAAGGGAATTTTAATCATCCGAATCACGAGAATTTTCAAAATCAAGGTAATCATGGGAATGTTAATCATGGAAATCAAAATCATGGAAATTTTCAAAATCAAGGTTTTCATCAAAATAACCGAGGGCAAAATTTTAATAATCATAATCAAAATGTTGTTCCAAATCCGTCGCCATCGGATGAGATTCTTAAGCAAATAATGAAAACTCAAGAAATTTTGGCTAAGGAGATCCTTGATATTAAGAAGTCTTTAAATGATCGACCCTCGGGTTCGGGTACTCAATCTCTTCCAAGCAACACGATCGCTAACCCGAGGGGCGATGGTAAAGTGATCACGACACGAAGTGGTGTTTCATATGATGGACCTACGGCTCCGACTACCTCGTCTTATCTTCCTCCCAAGGTAGTCGACCGTGAAACCGAGGTGACAAAGGATACGGAACTTCCTAGTAATAATGGAAATACCGAAAACATCCAACCTCCGGTTGTCCAACCGACAAAAGAAAATGTGTCTAAAGGAAAGGGAAAAGTAACTTTTGAACAAGATGAACCAATTAAAACTAAACTTCCTTATCCTTCGCGTTTAAATGATCAAAAGCACCGTGAGTCAATGAATTACCAAAAGGAAAAATTTTATAAAATCTTTCAAGATCTTCGATTTGATTTGAGTCTCGCGGATGCCGTTGTTTTGATGCCAAAATTTGCTTCGATGATAAAGAATTTGTTGAATAACAAAGAACACCTGTTTGAAATGACGAAAACGCCTTTGAACGAAAATTGTTCCGCGGTTCTCCTCAAGAAGCTTCCCGAAAAGCTTGGAGACCCCGGAAAGTTCTTGATTCCGTGTAATTTTCCAGGGATGGTTCAATGCTTCGCCTTAGCCGATTTGGGTGCTAGCATTAACCTTATGCCTGAGTCGATGTGGAAGAAATTATCTCTTCCCGATCCTACTCCCACGTGCATGACCCTCGAGCTCGCCGATAGATCTACGTCTCATCCCATTGGAATAGCCGAGGATGTCATCGTTAATGTTGGAAAATTTCATTTCCCAGCCGATTTTGTGATTGTCGATTTTGATCCCGATCCAAGGGTTCCTCTTATTCTTGGTAGAGGTTTCCTAAGGACGGGTCGTGCTTTGATTGATGTTTGTGATGAGGAGATTACCTTGCGAAATGGTAACGAAGCCGTCACATTTAACTTGGATCAAACGTCGAGATACTCCTCTACCGATGATTGCATGTCCGTTAACCGAATCGATGTTATTGATGAAGTTTCGGAGGAGTATTCTCAAGAGCTTCTTGGTTTTTCTCATAACGTTTCAAGTGGTAATCCCACTCTTGATTCTTCTACTAATAATTCTTCCTCTTCTCTTCCCGATGATAGTTCTCCTTCTTTGCAACCTATTGTTGCCGACTCTTCCCCTTCCCTCACTCCGTTTGAGGGAAGTGATTTCTTTTTGGAAGATGTCAATGCTTTTCTTGCTATCGACACACCGGATGTTGATGATTCTTACTACGAGCCGGAGGGAGATATTCTTTTGCTTGAACAACTCTTGAATGAAGATCCTTTTTCTCCTCTCCCTCCGAAGAACATTTTTGTTGAAGAAGTTAAAGAAGTTAAAGAAGCCGAACCGACAAATGAAAAACCACCCGAGCCCGAACTTAAAGAATTACCTCCTCATCTTGAGTACGCTTTCTTAGAAGGAACCGACAAATTTCCCGTTATCATTTCTAAATTCCTTCAAGATGAGGAGAAGATTCATCTTCTAGATGTGCTTAAGAAGCATAAAAGTGCCATCGCTTGGCAAATTTCCGACATCAAGGGCATAGACCCTCGTTTTTGTACTCACAAGATTTTACTTGAAGATAATTACAAACCGTGTGTCCAACAACAACGACGGGTTAACCCAAAAATTCATGAAGTCATTAAAAAGGAGGTTATCAAATTACTCGACGCTGGGATGATTTACCCCATTTCTGATAGCCCATGGGTTAGCCCGGTCCATTGTGTTCCAAAGAAAGATGGTATTACTGTTGTGAAAAATGATGATAATGAGTTAATCCCAACACGTCTCGTCACCGGTTGGAGAGTGTGTATTGATTACCGCAAACTTAATGATGCAACCCGTAAAGACCATTTCCCGCTGCCATTTATGGATCAAATGCTCGAGCGCCTTGCGGGAAATGAGTTTTATTGTTTTCTTGATGGTTTTTCTGGCTATTTTCAAATACCGATTGATCCCCAGGATCAAGAGAAAACGACTTTTACATTCCCTTATGGAACATTTGCTTACCGACGAATGCCATTCGGCTTATGCAATGCTCCTGGAACGTTCCAGAGGTGTATGATAGCCATCTTTCATGATTTGATTGAGAAAACAATGGAAGTCTTTATGGATGATTTTTCGGTTTATGGTGATTCTTTTACGTCTTGTCTCTCCCATTTAGAACAAATGCTCCAACGATGTGAACAAACTAACTTGGTTTTAAATTGGGAGAAGTGTCACTTTATGGTTAAGGAGGGTATAGTCCTTGGGCATAAGATCTCTAAGGCCGGGATCGAGGTTGATCGAGCTAAAGTCGATGTGATCGCAAAGCTACCTCATCCCACGACCGTAAAGGGAATTCGAAGTTTCCTCGGTCATGCAGGCTTTTACCGACGTTTTATTCAAGATTTTTCCAAGATAGCCCGACCTCTAACCCGTCTTCTTGAAAAGGATGCTCCGTTTATTTTTTCAAATGAATGCATCGAAGCATTTAATATTCTCAAGAAGAAGTTAACGGAAGCTCCTATTCTTGTTGCGCCAGATTGGGATTTACCATTTGAGCTAATGTGTGATGCGAGTGATTACGCCATTGGTGCTGTTTTAGGACAAAGAAAGAATAAATATTTTCAACCGATACACTATGCAAGCAAAATGATGAATGACGCTCAATCTCATTACACGACTACCGAAAAAGAAATGCTAGCGGTCATATATGCTTTTGAAAAGTTTCGACCATATCTTCTCTTGAAAAAATGCATAGTGTATACGGATCATTCGGCTTTAAAGTACTTAATGAACAAACAAGATGCTAAACCAAGACTAATGCGATGGGTTCTCCTCCTTCAAGAATTCAATGTTGAAATTCGAGACAAGAAAGGAGCGGAGAACTTAGCAGCCGATCATTTGTCTAGACTCGAAAATCCTCATCAAAGTGTTCTCGAGAAAAAGGATATAAATGAATCATTTCCTCTCGAGACACTTGGGAGTGTATCACATAGTGATTCTAGTACCCCATGGTTCGCCGACTTTGCGAATTACCATGCGGGGAACTTCATAAGAAAAGGGATGTCGTCTCAGCAAAAGAAGAAAATTTTCAAAGATATTAAACATTATTTTTGGGACGACCCCTACTTGTTTAGAGTTTGTGCGGATCAAGTGATCCGGCGGTGTGTTCACGGCAAAGAAGCCGATGAAATTCTTATGGCATGTCATAATGGACCCACGGGGGGACATCATGGTGCCAACTTTACCGCAAAGAAAGTTTTTGATTCCGGCTTCTATTGGCCGACTATATATCGAGATGCACAAGATTTGGTGAAATCTTGTGACTCGTGCCAGCGTCAAGGAAAAATTTCACAACGTGATGAGATGCCGCAAAATGCTATTCAATTTTGTGAAATCTTTGATGTCTGGGGTATCGATTTTATGGGACCATTCCCGTCTTCAAGAGGGAATAAATACATACTTGTGGCGGTCGATTATTTGTCTAAATGGGTTGAAGCGAAAGCGCTCCCCACAAATGACGCCCGAGTAGTGGTTAAGTTCTTGAAAAACTTGTTTTCCCGATTTGGTACACCTCGTGCTATCATTAGTGATCGTGGTACTCATTTTTGTAATGATCAATTCGCTAAAGTCATGTCCAAATATGGTGTTACTCATCGTTTAAGTACCGCGTATCACCCGCAAACGAGCGGTCAAGTAGAGGTGTCCAATCGTGGTCTTAAAAGGATTTTAGAAAGAACCGTTGATGGAAATCGTGCTTCTTGGTCCGACAAATTGGATGATGCATTATGGGCTTTTCGTACGGCTTACAAAACACCAATAGGATGTACTCCATATAAGCTTGTTTACAGAAAGAATTGTCATGTACCCATCGAATTAGAGCATAAAGCATATTGGGCTTTGAAGCATGCTAATTTTGACCTCAAAACAGCGGGTGATCACCGGAAAATTCAATTAAATGAGTTAACTGAACTTCGTGATCAAGCTTATGAAAATTCTTTGATCTACAAAGAGAAAACGAAAAGGATTCATGATTCCAAAATCAAAAATCGCGTTTTCAATGTTGGTGATCAAGTCCTTCTTTTCAATTCTCGATTGAAGATTTTCTCGGGCAAGTTAAAAACCCGTTGGTCCGGACCGTTTACCATCACCCAAGTTTTTCCTTATTGTACCGTCGAGTTATCTCAACCCGATGGTCCCAATTTTAAGGTGAACGGTCATCGTCTCAAACATTACTTCGGAGGGGATATACCACCCATGGTAGTCCCGGATCTCCAAACTTTCCCTAAGGACAATTGAATTCGGGGATCGAGTCAAGCTTTGTGACTCGGTGACCAAAAACAAGCGCTTCGTGGGAGGCACCCCATGCTTATCCTTTTTATCTTCTTTCTATTTTCTTTTATTAATAACGTGACGTGAGGAGGTGCGACCTCTTCCATTCTTGTGTTTCGTGGTTGTTTGTGTTGTTTTGTCCAGGAATTTCCCGAATAATGAAGACTCTCGTGCTCGTTGTTTGTCTCATCTCCACTCGAGTCTCATTTTTCATGCTTTTGGAAGTTCGTGATATATCCTAAATCTTATCGACTAAGGTATCTTTGGCATAATTAATAAACGGCCCTAGACTTATGTTAGGATTACCCTTACCTTTTCAAACATTGAGGACAATGTTTTGTTTTAGTTTGGGGGGGTCAATCTTCGATTTGATTTGACTTGCACTTTTATTTGTGTCGTTTACTCATGCAACCTCGTTTTTCCTCAAAAATATCAAAAATCAAAAATTTTGAATAATTGTGAAAAAAAAATATAAGAGTTGAAAAGTTGTGAAAAAAATAGAATAAAGTTTGAATAAGTGTTTTGACACTGTGTCGACTTTCTTGCTGGCGAGAGTAGGAATAATATTTTGACTTGATCGGGCGTGTTGAGCCCTAGCTTGTTCCCTTAACCAATGATGATCACATAAGTTTGTGCTAGTTTTGTACACAAGGAGCTATAAAACGCGAATTCTTCCTCTAGAATCTGCAAAGTTCCCGTACATTACTTTATATATGCGCAACTTAAAAGCTTTCGCTAGTCTTTTACACAAGAAGCTAGAAAACTCGAATTCTTTTATTAGAGTTTGCAAGTTTCCGTATTTGACTTTAAATATGCGTGGCTTGATTATCGGCTAAGTATTCGCGGATCTCACTATTTGAGATTTGTTAAAAAGGCGAAGAGCGAGAAATGATAGTGTTTATTTAGAAGTTAGATGCCATACGTGGAGTAGTGGTTCTCTTTAAAGCTCATCGAAGGTACTTGTGGTCTTTTGTTCCTATCAGCTTGTTTCACCCCATATCTTGTGTATAATAATTAAAGATGTCTCGGTTTTGACGAAATTTAGTTCTTTATCTTCTTAAGAGAATCTTTGCTCGAAAAATTGGGTACACATCAAGGATACACGCCATTGTATTGTGTTGTATTGTATTGCATTTCGTTGTATTGCGTAGTACACATGTGGTTTCGGAGCTACCCTAAAGCCCGGTATTCATAAGAGCTAAGGTGCTTTGAGACTCCGGATTGAGATCGGGCCTTGGATCCTACATTCTAACCTTAGCAGTTGGCGGTAGGTCTTGGATTGAAACCGTGAAGGTTCGGAGTTGAAAAGTAACTAAAGCAAGAAAAAGCAAAAAGTGAAAAAAGTATCAAGAAAAGTAAAAAAAAAGTGAAAAATCAAAAGAAAGAATAAGGTGTTATGTTGAGATTTATGGATTATGAGCTTAAGTGTTAAGACTAAAGTTGGTAGCACGTGAGGTGCATGCGAATGATCCTAGATCGGGCGCATGAGGTGCACGTGAAGGTACTCTCCAACTTATGTCTATTTCGATGTATTCCAAAGTCTATGTATGTATCCAGTATCCTTGATGTGGACCTCATTTTTCGAGCAAACCTTCTTAAGAGAAGATGACTAACTACTTAGCGTTAGAATTCTTGGTATCTTTATCGGACTAATTCATATTGGAACGAGAATATATGAAGCAATTTATTTCTCAATTTAATTTTAAAAAAATTCTAGATACATTAAGATTTGGGAACAAGGGGTTTTTACACAAGTAACTACGATGAGTAGTTTTGGCATCTAACTTGTAAATAAATGGTGATATCGTTCATAAGCTTAGTTTGGGAACTTGTGAAAAATCAAGGATGACGAATTTTATCCCTTTGGTCACTATTCTATGAATTGTGTTTCTACTCGATGAACCTAATAATTATCGCAAGATGATGAAAGTTGATACACCGTCATCCGAACAAAGTTGTGAAAAGTTCAAAAAAAAAATAATAAGTGTAATAAATGAAGGAATATAGAAAATGGTAAAACGGGGCGTTTAGGGGAATAAATGATTTCGTACCTCTTTCGAACATTTTGCTACTTTTCAAAGTTAAGTAAAAAGAGTTATGAAATTATTTATCTCTAAAGCGTGATTGAATCCCATTGCGTGAGGACACGACAATATCTTAGTTTGGGGGATTTTGATATGTATTAAATTACATATCTTTTATTTACCAATTTAAGATCAAAAAGACCAAAAACGCTAACGAATGCCAAAGAAATACTTGTTTTTGTGTTTTTGAATGTGCAGGAATGGATAATGCAAAATTGGACAAAAACTGAGAAAAAAACGACAAAACGAGCACGGGATTGGAATGAGGATCAAAAGCCGGTCCCGGGAAGCATTTTTCACATTTGAGCTCAGAATAGCAAATTAAGTCCTTGAAGAATCATCATTTGGCAAGAATAATCCTTGGAATAAATTTACACAAGTGGTCCCTTAAATTTCAGAAAAGTACAAATTGGTCCTTGTGTTATTTCCCTTAAACAAAGCTGCCAAATTATAAGCCCAAATCTAATACATTTTTTCCCATTCAACCCAAGCTTAAAAATTAAATAGCCCAATACTCCTTAACACAAATCCATATCTAATCCATAAACCCACACAGCCCATTCCCTTTTGTACACCACCCGGCCCATCACACGAAACCCATCTATCCCATTAACCCGGTTCATACAAAATCAAATAAATAT
This sequence comes from Artemisia annua, assembly GCA_014162995.1. NCBI lineage: Eukaryota > Viridiplantae > Streptophyta > Magnoliopsida > Asterales > Asteraceae > Artemisia > Artemisia annua. Next base: position 18,083 of record LBNU01007550.1, read on the forward strand.
ATAAAAACCAACCCCGCGTCCTTTTTCCCAATTCACCCCCAACCCTTTAGAACCCTAATCCCTTATCCCTTCAATTAACTCCAATTAAACCTCGTATTAAAGGGCTTTTCAGTCAAAATCAATACCCCTGACACCCTGTCAGCATTTGCCAGCAGTTGAGGCCACGTGGATGAATGTGATTGGTTAGAACACGTCATTGGAGTAATTGAAGAGCTGTGATTGGTTGGAACATGTCACAGGGGATCTAATCAGTATATGCTTTGAAGATTCCCAAGCCTAGAACTTTCAGAGGACGCTCCCCTGAGCATCAGCTATATATAGCCCTTCTTCACATCAGTTTAGGAGTTTAGTCAGTTAGTGAGAGAATAGTAGTTAGTAGCCAGTGAGAGTTGTTTCAGTTAGTTTACTTTGTATTCAAATTGTAATCCTTTCCATTTCTCTAATAAAATTCAGTTTCTAGCTTAATTCTTTGTAATTTTCAATCTGTTTCCACTAATACATTCAAAATTGTTTCAAAAACTCTTGAATTTGTTTCCAGAAGCTTATTCAAGCTTCTCATAAGCTCTTTGTTAAATTTGTATTGAATTTACTCAGTTTAGTAGGATTGTTATCTCATGGTCAAATAAAGTCAAAGGAGCAGGGTATGAGTTTGAAATTGGTTAAGAATTTGTGAAGGAGCTAGTTTGAGCCTATCCACAGTGGTAGGCATGCAAGGAAGATCTTAGAAAGCTAAGATCCTTATCTGTAAGGCTTTCAGTTTTAGAATTCATTTCATTATTTCTATAATTTTAGTTGATTTTAGAAATTAATTGAATAATTGTGTAGAGTAGTTTAGTATGTTTGATTACTGATACAATAGTGATAACTGATCATGATTTAGTTGTTTGAGTTGATATTGAGCTTGTTTAATTCATTTGAGAACTTGCTATTAGGATCTGTCACATGCTTCTGCAGTAGATTTGAATCTGTGATTCTATGATCACTTGTGTTAATGCTGTAGTGTTTGATTGAGGTGACTTCTGTGATTGATGTTTGATTAGATTTGAGTACTAATGTGATAAAATTGTGCCTAAACAGCATACCTGTAGTGTTAATCAATTAGTTCTAGGGTGTTTGGATCAATTTATAGTTAGGTGTAGAAGTTGCAATAGTGTTGATTTAGTTGCACCATTAGTTCCCAATAGGTTAGTATAGATTAGTTGTTGCATAAAATCAATAGGTTAAACACAAAAAATCAAAAATAAGCCTCATCCTTTTTCCTATATGCTTAATGTGTAATCTGATCTTGAATTCTTGTGCAACTATTATATTCTGTGTTTGAGATCATGTTTTTAGTGCTTAAAAATGCTCATTATACATATAGTAATAGATTTAGGCTTCTAAATTTGAGAAAAGTCAAAGTTCATTTGCAATTATAAAAGTCAAAAGTTGAAGCATAGTAGTTGGTTCAGGCATCTGATCTAGGCCTAAATTAGGGTACAATTAGTGGTTATAAATTAGGGCTTTTGATAATTTTGTATTATTTGCTTGGTGTACTTCATTTTGCCCCCATAAAACTCTAGATTAGTGCTTATTAGACAGCTTATTCAGGCGTGCAATTTAGGTACTTTATACCTGTTCTGCTGATTTTACTTTAGGCCTGCAATTGTGATTCTTAGATAGATATCTGAGTTTCTATTTTTGTTTTGAGTTTGTTAGAGTATGTTTAAGCTTCCTTTTCTGTCTTGTGCTCTCTGGATCAGCATTGAGTTTAATTTGAGCTTATTAGTGCTTGTTTTCACTGCTTATTGCTGCTTATGCTTGATTCTGATTTCATTTTGGTCTGATTTACATGATTTTGAGTTTATTAGAGTTCATTTAACTTTCTGAGTAAGTTTTAGTCAGTTTAGTTACAAGTGCTTATTAATAAGCACTTGAATAAGCTGTTTTTAAGCTCAAATAAGCACTTTTCAGCTTATTTTTGAAAAAGTTTTTCACTCAGAATCTTTAGAATAATATTTTAGAATTTCCATAAAAATTTCATATTTTTCTCATTAGTTTTACTATTTCTTTTCTATTTTCTTAGATTTTAATCATTTTAAATTCACAATAAATTCAAAAACACAAAAATAATTTTCATTTTTCTTTTAAAAATAGTTTTCAGATTTATAAGATTTTTCAAAAGTAGATTTGTATTTTTTAGACCATTTTTCCATTTATTAGACTTTTAATCATTTTTAAATAGTTAAAAATAGTTTTTAATTCATAATAAATAAATAAAAAGTCAAAAAAAAAATATTTTTCTTTTTCTAAAAATTCTTTTTAGTTGTTTAAAGTTTTTAGAAAATTGTTTCACATTTTTAGGATCATTTTTAAATAAAAGTCGCGTTTTATTTTGTACGTTACGTTTTTAAATTTCACGTTTGTATTTCCGTTTTTAGATTTTAGATCTTTGTGCATATATAGCTTGTACTTTGTGCATATTTCATCATTTCATTTTACTATTTGAATTTACATTTCACTATTTTCACTTTTACACCTTTCACAAACACGGTTTATCAATTACAATAAACAATTTTCCATTTAACCTTCACTAGGACACGACCCGAGTAATTTCTTATTCGTTGAGAAATTACTTGGTTATTATATACTATACTATTCACGATACATCACCCGCCAATAGATCCTCCAGCTGCTTGATACGGTTGGACTGCTCCAAGTCCTTGGCCGATAGTTCATCCTTTTCTCGGCGGGCCAAGGACAGCTGTTCGGCCAGATCCGCCTCGCGGCCGGAGCATCCCTGATGCTGTTGATGGAGCTCACGGTTGGCTTGGGTCAGTCCTTCCACTACTCTCCGTTGCTCCACCAAGTCAGCCTCAACGGTCCTAAGCCTCTCAGCCGAACT
>LBNU01007550.1:23489-40741 GCA_014162995.1 Artemisia annua
GTCTATGTCTACCACGTGGAAGCCTACGCCGACATCCTAGTATGGGACAGAATAGCGCGCCACACCCTACATGTCAGGAACAGTAGCCTACTTGTACCTCGCACTGTTCCGAACAGTAATCAGGTACAGTTTGAGGTAGTATAAATACTTCTCATTTACTCACTTATATTTTTAGCATTTACTACACATTTACACACACACACACATTTATTCCTACCAACCCTATACTTACTCTCACGCCGGAGCTTGGTCCTGGGATAAACACACGGGGCGAGGCTAACGCGCTTATTGTTTCGCAGGTTCTAACCTTGACTAGCCATCATCCGAAGGACTTCACAAAGACCTTCGTAAGGTGACAACATTTTACTCAAACAGGAGGTTCAGAGTGCATGCTTGTATAACTTATTTTCTTGATTTTTTATACAAGGAATGGCAAAGGTTTGTGACAGAAAATTCGTCATTACGACGTTGCAACCTTTTAAGAGATGTGACTGTTGTCAATAGTAACAGAAAAATTGTCGTTATCAAATGTCGCTGAAATCTATTTGAATGTTACTTACTTTAAACCAAAAGGTATGACCATTCATGAAAGGGTGTGTCTTTTCACCAAAAGTCAATTTATTTATTATATGTAAACACAAATTTAGTCTTTCATTAAAGATGAACAATCATCATAACACATACAATATTCTTCATGTTTTGCTCTATTTTTATGCATATAAGTAGAGTGTGTTCTTTTCTTATCGTATATACGAGTTTCGTGTAACCAAATATGATCAAAATATTGTATCAAAAAACGAATGTTACACACGATTAAAAAATCTTTGAATTATTATCATGACTAATACCAACATTATCATCTTACATCTGTTTCTGAGCTTCTTGCTATAACTTAATTGCTAAATTTGTATTCATAAAATCACACTCAATGTCGGTCCGAAGTCTGAACAGTCTTTCTGTGAAGTGTATATGTTTAACTTAATTTGCAATCCATTCGGCGATTTCAATATGTCTTGAATAAACATATACATACACGGAAAATGCTACAACCACATAAAAAGTTTTACAAAATGAGCCACAAAATGATGTGTCAGATAGTAATTGGTGGAATTAGAGAGAGGAGAGAGAAACTATAGTAAAATCATCCACTCATTGTTTGCCACATCATTTTGTGGATAAAAAAAATTCGAACGGTACATAGAATAGAAAAGTAGAAAACTAGCTAGCACATTGGTAAAATGTAACTATTTCTTCATAATTTCCACCAACTACTAACAATAAACTAGTATATCCGTATAAATGTATACTTATATCATGGCCTCCAAACTTGTTTACGTACCGGGGTTTCTTAAAATATATGGATGTCAAATCATTTCTATTACGATAATTAACAGCAAAGTGCCAAGGTTGATACAGCGTCCACATCCAAGGCTACTAGCAAACAACGTCCAAACTTGTTTAAAATGAATGGTTGTGTAAACCTTATATGACGATTAAAATTTTTCTTTTATGTCAAAGTCGTCTTTCTAATCATGTTTATTTCAACTATATACGTAATCAAGTCAACAGAAACCATGCACAAGTAATGGTCCTTGATTGGTTATTTGTTAGGGCCCACTATTAGGTCATGGTTTTAGAAAATACAAGATGTCCTCAACATTTATTTGGAACCTCCTTAATGATCTGGGTCTAATAAAAACATATTTTATACGTTTTGTGTTTAATTGCCTATTTTATTATTCTAGTTTGTTTATAAAAAGTTGTTCGCATCTAACAAATAAAAGCAATAATTTGTCATTTTACCCATTTTATCATTAAATAAATTACATATATTTGGGTAAATTAGTTGTAGCTGAAGTAGTAGCAACAAGAAATGCATACCCGCCGCGTTGCGGCGGGCCCTTTTTGTGCCTAATGAATTTTTTATAATTATGTATCGTCTTCTTTATTCTATAAGATTATTCTTTTTTTCCTTAGGCTGTTATCATACGTTTAACTTTATTGTTTGTTGTTATTGTGTTATTTCTGTAAGATATTGTATTGTCTTCGTTTAATAAATTTTTTGTGAATATGTATATATTTTTTTCTTTTTTTATGTCAGGCTGCTATTGTAGGCTTTACGTTATCGTTTTTAGTTATTGCATTATTTTTGCAAGGTCTTGCGTTTATCAGAGTTTATGTGTTTTGGGGCGGGTTTGGGTATGGATTTCATAAACGGGTACGAGAAATATAGCATTATCATTTAAAAACAGAAAATCTTATGTATATTTTAAAAAGTTAGAGCATCAACATGTGCGAAAGTAAGAAAAATAGTTAGCAGAAATTGTAAATATAACCGTGGCATCGACCTTGTATTGGATTCTTGAGCGTGTCTCCTTATAATGTTATTGGGCCAAAGGTTCTTTGATCACATGGGTTTACACATAAATCAAATTTATTTTAAAATTTTTGTTTACTATATGGATATATAAGAATTTACCCGTGAAAATTATGATATAAGTACAACTAATAAGTATGCATGAGTTTTTCATTATGTATTAATATCAATTAATATTTTGTAAAAATTTTATTGGATGAAAGATTTAACTTTGTTTAGCTGACATAGATGTTAATGTTGAGGTTGATGTTGTTGTTTAACTTTAACTATTGATATCATGTTGTACAAAATGTGCGAGTTTAGTAGCACATAATGAGCGTTGATGAAGTTAAAATATACTCCGTAAAGTTTTTTAAAAATGTTTTTCCGGATATCCGTATATAAACTTTAAATAATAATTACATGAGTCGTTATAAGTACAATCGCGTATATTTATTTTCATATCACAGTAACTCGTACTTACCATTTGATATTTATATTACCGTTAATAATAATTTAACTGTATTTAATATTCAAACCCGTGTACGTATAGATTAAACTTTTAAATAGGATAACATGAGTTCTTATTTATATTTAACGTACATAGTAAAAAGATATTTTAATAGATGAAAGTTTAAAACTAATATTTATTTTAAAAGTATTTAACGTATATTAAATGTAATTCGTACATTTATAAAATTTTGTAAGTTTAATGGATGGAAGTCTCAAACCAATACTAATACTCATGTAATTGTAAACAAAATTCATATTATAAAGTGTAGGAGGTATAAAGTGTAAGAGGTTATTTGTTTATTAACTAAAGTTATCAAAAAATATTGAGATTTATAATTTTACACTTAACTCCATGTAATATATTTAAAATTCAACCACTAATGTTTTATTAATTACCTCCTCTTTTTTTAAGTTTTTATTTTCATAAATTTGACACATATATTTTTATGTGTTTTTTTTTCTTAATCAAATTCTCCACTAAATTTATTAAAGTTTGACAAAAATCAATTCAATTTTGACTTTTTATTGGCCAATTATATTGTTCGATTTCGCCTATGTGTTAAAATCGAGCATTCCTATTGGCCCAAATTTTTTTCCACTAAGATTGTTTTGTCAGAAAAACTTCGAAATAATGTAATTCTTTTATTATATAAAAGATTGTAAGGTTGACTGGTTAGTAATAATTCCGAAAATTTGAATTTATACACATGGCAGTTGACTTATCACATCGAATAGTGCTGGTTTGGCATCTGGGAACTAAGTCTGTGTTTTTTTTTTGGGAAGGGTTATTAATTTTTTTTTTCTCTTAGTGAGTTCAACCTGAGTTTATTTATAGAGGCTTGACTTTGTTTCTATATAGTATCTGCTTGCTTTGGTTTTATTGTTGTGAGTGTAATGGATGGTTTTACTAGACTCTTAGAACTTGTTTATTCTGCGCGTTCGTTTTCTCTTATTGATGCGATGCGTTTGGGTTTTCAAAGAGAAGTTCAAGAAGAACAGAGTTGGTTCACTTTTTTGTATGGGTGGTGTGTGCACGTTGCTGATTGGGTTGCTTACTTAAATGCTATTATTGATGAATTGGAGTTTGCAGTCGTGATATGTCTGCGGTTGAGTTCATGGTGGAGTTAAGAAGTGGTGATGCTTTAGTATTTGTTGATTCTGTTATGTATTTTAAGACAATCCGTGATTTTGAGGTGCAAAAGTAAGAGAATATGCAACTTTTTTTGCAGGCTTCTGTTGCACATCTTGAATGCCGTATGCAGTATCTTGCTAGATTTAATGTTATGTAGTAGTTGTTTTGTTACTTATTATCGGAGTTGGTATTCTCAAGTTGATTTGTTCGTGTGCTTGTACGCCTTTGAGTTGTTAGGTTTAATATCGTTTAGTAAGTTTGTTGTTGTTTAGTATTTGAGCAGGTTCCTTTTGGTTTACTAATTAATGTATCAATGTACTTTGCTATTGTATTTTAGAATTTTCTTGTAATCGTTTATTAAGTTTGATTTATGTAGTTGGATGTTGTTTTGGGTATTTATGTTTTATTTTATTTGTTGTTAATTTTTTTTTCTTTACTGGTTGGATTCAAAATATTATTTATTAAAGATACGATTCTCCGCAATATGAAGAAATTGATAATTAGTTAGCTAAAAGAAGGTAGAATTATAAACACTATTTTGTGTTATGGGGTGTGTTTAATAATGTTGTATTTTTTTAAGAGTTCGGACAGAATTGCTGTGGTATTTTAGATTTTGGTTGTTATATATTTAAATTTTCTTATCGTGGCATAACATGTACTTGTTTACATATTGTTATTTGTATTTCTAAGTTGGTCCGATTTGTGGTTGTCTCGTTGTATCCATTTGGTTATAAGCTTGTGATCTACGAGTAAAGCATCTATAATTTAGTTATGTGGTTATTGATTGAACTCGAAAGAGGGAATTGGTTATCGGTTAGGGGCTGTGACCGGTAATGTTATTAAAACTTCACACTGGTTTGCTTATCCATCTACTAAGTTCGAACTCTATGTTGATAAGAAAAAAGAAATTTTCTGATTTTATTTTCGATTATATTCCGATGGTATTTTAATTCTATTTCATTTTATTTTAAGTAAGGAAGTCAAATTTTTATTCATAGTTGAGGATTACGTATTTATCAAACTATAAAATTTTTTTAGTTTCGATATTTTTATATCTACTTTTGACGTTTTCTATTTTAAATGTATTTTTTTAAATTTTTTCTATTTAAGTCGATATTCTCTTTGTATAGTTTGTTTTTGTATAATGTATATTTATTTCTTACCCATTCATTTTGTGTTTTTAAAAGCTTAATAGAGGTTGCCTAAATGATTAATATATAAATGTGCTAAAAGGATAAAATTAATTTTTGGTGCATTAGTATTTTAAAGAAACTTAGCTTTTTATAATTTCAGTTTCAAAATTACACTATCACATTTTTAATGCATTTGTTATTTATATTAGTTAACCAAAGAATATGTAAAAAAGTATGCATGAGTCAATTTTGCGTTTTTATTTCGTTAACAAATATTACTATTCTCACTAGTAGCCCATATTTTTTTCTGTCTATATTTTCCAAATAAAGTTTCGTCTCCATTCTTTGTAATTAGGACTGATAGTCCAACAGCTGTATCTTCGCCGGTCACACCACAGTATCGCTCTTGGACATCTGTCTTTCCTAATCTACAATCTTAGCTAGTGGATTATCGTTGGCTCCTATTAACGTGTAATTTTCTTAATTATCGCAATTCGGTGTTAAGATATCCACTGCTTAGGATTAGGCCAGAATGTGAGTGGGTTTCGAAACCGAGAAGGCTGCGCATTTCAGAAATGTTGGTAGATCCACCAACGTGCCTAAATGGTGGCGATTTTTGATTAGGGCACCTGCCCGGTTTGCCCAAATTCGATTTAGGTATGCTTATCTTATCCCATAATTAATGTCTTTTGTTTGATTCTCTTTTCTTTAGCCTATAAATAAGCTTCTCCATGTTGTACTATCCGTGTGTTTCCATTAAAAGAGTTTTACTATTAAGTCTGCTAGTTATGGATAACCATATTGCCAATGAGGGTAGTTATGTTGGTAGTAGTTTGGTCCCTTCAGTCAATTCACAGAATAGGAATGATCATGTTGCCAATGAGGATAATTTTGTTGATAGTAGTTTGGTTCCTGTAGTGAGTTCGCAAAACGGAAATGGTCATGTTGCTAATGGGGGTGGGTTTGTTAGTCAGAGCCTTGTGCGTGTAGCTAATATGCAAGATGTAGGTAATCGTGTTGCTAATGGGGGTAGTTCTGTTAATGATAGGGTGGCTCGTGTGGCCTATTTAGAACACGGAGGTCACCATGTTGCTAATGGGGGTGGTTCTATTAGTGATAGGCTGGCACGTGTAGCGAACTCGCAAGATAGAGCTAGGCAGTTCTATCTGTTTTTCGAGCATTACAGGTTTGTCTTGCTTAATGCGCAGCGTGATGATAGGCGTCACATTACTCGCGAAAGGGTGTTGCTTCACCAGCTGCAAGCCTATCTAGCTGAGTTGCAGGGGTCTGGGGATTCTGTTTTGATGACCCGCACGGTTGCACTCATCAATGCTCTTATTGCCATGGTTGAGCAACGCATGCGCGCATATGGGCGTAATGTTGCTGATGCAGGGCGCATGACTGGGTTGCTTATGGACTATTTTGGAGACGTGATGCACCTGTGATTATGCACTCGCATGTCGCACAGCTAGCTTATAATCTGTCTATGTAAATAGATGTCGTTTCTTATGTATTAGTGTCTACGTGTCAATGTTCTGTATGTTTTCTGTACTTGTAGGTTTAGCAAGTTGTCTTAGATTGTAGTGGTCAGTAGTGTCGGTTTTTTGGGCTGTTCAACTTGTTGAATGGTTGTCTCCAGTTATGGAAGACATGGTTTTTGTTGGCTTAGTGGTTGTACCGAAGTTTACGGCTGTAAGGTTTATAATTATGATATGGCTTTAAGCTACGTTTTGTAATACATATTCTCTGATGTCGAATGGTCTTTCAAATTAGCTAGTATAAGGACGCTGAGTAAAGTAATATTTTATTTTCGTTTACCGTTGTTATTATTTTCTTCTTATTATTCTATTGAATTGATTTGGCTACTCTTTAGGAAGGTTATTATGTGTATATTGTTCTTCGAAATTATGATATCTTTGGATTAATGTGGTGAGTATTAACTGTGGTGAGATGGAATACACGCTTTTTTGTTGCTTAAGCGGTTGTAGCACAGTTTTAGCTTAGAGGTTCTGTGATTCTGTTACGATTTTAATGTGCATCTCATGATGTATACTTGTCCTTTTTGGTTATTTCTCATAGTCATATGTGAGTAAGGATTCAGAATATGTCATCCTATTATATCTGCTTATTATTCCTATTGCTATACTCTTTCGATTCCTGGCCTCAATTCATTCGGTTGGCTTTCAAAAACATTATCATGTGTGTATCATTTTTTGAACTTGTGATAATGTCGAATTAGTTTAGTAAATTGTGTTAGCAGTGATTAGGTAGGTATATTTTTTGTCGCTCAAATGGTTAGAGCAGAGTTTATGACGGTAGGTTTTGTGGTCGTATTGTAACTTTAAGTTGTATTTTGTAACGCGTATTTTCTCGTTTTCAAGGTTTTCTCTTGGTAACACAGTAGTTAGAAATCTGAATATGTTATCATATTATTTCTTATTAGTGTTCTTGTTATTACAGTGTTTCGATTTTCATCGTGTGTTAGCTTATTCATTTTTAGAAAGGGTTAGGTCATATATATATGGTTTTATCGTATTACGATGTGCTAAACTTGCTTTGCTTAATAGTGGCTGTGGCAAAAGAACAACTAATTTTGAAATGGTGTTACAATTGTATCAGTGAGTTAGTTGGTATGTCCGTTTGTACTTTTTTCCTACTGGTCTGTAGCTTTTTTTCCGATGACTGGTTAGATGCTCTAGTTGATTAGGATGTGCTAAACTTACTTCGGTTGATAGTGGTGGTGGCAAAAGGACAGACACTTTTGAAATGATGTTGTAACTGTATTTCTAAATTACTTTGTATATCCATTTTTATTCGTTCTCTACTGGTTTCTAGCTTTTTTTTTTATGGTTGATTAGATATTCTAATTGATTAGGTTTATTCAGTATGCAATTCAGTAATGTATTCACACAACTAATATGTGTCTCGTCGATCTGAATTGTATTATTTTTAATTTCTATGTTTATTTGTTGTTGCAACTCCAAAGTTAGTTATGTGAAAACAATAATATATTTTTCTAAGAAGCTTTGGATTCGGTTTGCTGTATTCTTGGCATGTTATTTTTATATACTGGTGAACTTGTGGTTGGAAGATTTTTTCTGCTTCGTTCCCAGTTTTTTACTTTTACATATTGGTGAATCTGTGGTTATCATATAGGAATACCAATCGAATTTAATTAGATAAGATGGTTTGTGCCTGTTCTTTTAAGATATTGGATAGTTACCTTTATTTGCGTAGTGTAACTATATATTAATTGGTATTCTTCTCTGTATACATCTATGAAAGCAACTCATTACTCGTGCTGAAAAGACAATAGTTGCGATAGATTTAACAGCAATTGTAATACAGTTTTTGTTAAATTATCTAGTGCAGAGTATTCAATAGACGTAGGTTGTTGCATTGTCGCTCACTGGCATAATGGTGTAGACAAATAAGTTAACATATATACCACTGATTCCATTGAAAGGATCCTATCAAAACTCGGTTAGATGCTAATGCATCAACCGCTGAGATGCGTTCATATGTGTTACACTAGTTATACACGCTCCGCGTACACATCACTATATATGTTATTTTCACACACACTACAGAGTACATTGAAAGCATCCTATCAAAATTCGGTTAGATGCTAATGCATTAACCACTGGGATGCTTTCATATGTGTTACACTAGTTAGACAGGCTCCGTGTACACATCACTATATAAGATACTTGCACACGCATTATCAACTATATTATATGCGAAGCTTGTAAGGGGACCTCTACTCTTTTTTCTGCTTCTTCGAAATTGGGTCGTCTTCCTTTTCACTGGCCTTTGCGAATAGTTCTTTTCTTGCGGTTGACTGGACTGGTCGACCCTTTGCAATTGGGGTATCCATTGGAGTTTCTTGAGTGACACCAGGGATGACGGGTGGAGGAGTATATTCTTCGCTTTGCTGAGCAACTGTCACCACTGTTGGTGGAGATGAAGGACCTACTTCCTTTTCACTGGTATCTGCGAATAGTTCTTTTCTTGCGGTTGAGTGGACTGGTCGACGCGTTGCAATTGGGGTATCCATTGGAGTTTCTTCGGTGACACCAGGGGTCACGGGTGGAGGAGTATATTGTTCGCTTTGCTGAGCTACTGTCACCACTGTTGGTGGAGATGAAGGACCTACTGATATTTCCGGTAATGCAAGGTGGTGGGTTGTCCATGATTTTTTTCAAGACAAATGTGGGTGGACCTTTTGTTGTTGGTGTGGCAAACTGGAATTGAAAAACGTGTCGTGTGTTCTGCAATGCTAATATAGCTGCGGGGATAGTTGATGGATTCTTGTCTTCCACCTTTTGAAGTAGCATGTTAATATCTTTTATGAGTCCGTCTGTTTGAGGCGTAAAGCAACTGATTATTGCATTCCCTGTGCCATCCGTTATAACCATCCTAAAGCAGTAACTGCAGTAATAATAGTGTACAAACATATGTTATATACTTGCTAGTAGTTCAGAACTAATAATAATTGGATTTCTTTTTTTCTTTTGCATTTTAACAATACCTATTCTCTTGGTTTGGATTGGTTCCATACTGATGACACTGGCCATGAAGGTACCCGTACCTAAGTTTACCACCACATTCATCACATTTCTGGTAATACCATTCGTGGCTAGTGTCAATTTGGAGTATCATAGCTTCTTACGTAAATAACACTCGCTGTAAATAATTAAATCCAGTTAATATAGTCATATAATAAGGGTACTCAGTTTCAATGCAATTTGTGCTTACTTGTTGAGTCTTTGGGTCGATTTGTAATAGTGTAGCCAGTGGAACACGATTTCTATTTCTCTCTTGTTCCCAGTTTGTTAGCCTTTCCGTTTGCACTTCTAACTGTGGGACAGCTGTGTTCGTTTCGTTGTAACTGTATTTATGCATATATGCTAATATTAGTATGAATATAATACCTAGTATAATATTTAATCGGTGTATATATTCTTACGCAGCTAGCAGTTCGCCAGTTTCTTGGACATCCGAATTAAAGTAATAGCGAGTAGCTGAGGTAGCAGACAATTGTATTTGACCTATACATTCTAAAAGCATTAGTCAGTTAAATTATAATTGTGGACGAAGGTAAGTTCATTAAGTACGATAACTTTAGCATACCAGCATATCTTTTCAAGTAACACGAACTAACAGCCAATATGACAGGTTGTTTCATCTGTGCATATTCTTCTTCTTCGAACTTATCAGCGTCTTCATTCCACAGTGTGAAGAGGACCACATTATTACTGCAAGGTGAGGTTTTTTATAAGAATCATAACAATGTTCTGCCTATAAATTAGAGTATGCATAATTTAAGTTGTAATCACTTTAGATTGCGGATTGCAATGTTTCTAACCTTGACTCTATTAGTAGTTGCACCTCCATATTCTTTAACTTTTTCCAAGTTGTGCACATATCCTATGTAATCTGGTTAGGCATATCGGTAAATGTTCAGATACCGACACCTATATTAAAAATGTGTTATTCAATTAGATACGTTACCTGTAAGTATCGGGTTTTTTTTCTCTAGCCTTGCATTTAACTCATTGAATGCCGCGAAATTGAAGTAGTGATAAGGAAAGTGATTATCTTGTAACAAATCAATCTGCGTATATTTTCCAAAACAAAGTGTAAAATCGTTATCCAACGTCTTGCCCCAGCTATCTGTTTTCTCAAAACCGAAACCCTGGATTTTGTATACGCTGTTTATCTGCAAATCGCGCTCAAAACGTTCTTTCTCTTTCAAATCTGCATTTGCTTGTATTGCAGAGCCCTGGAATAAGACGATAAATTATGTAATACCTCGTTTATAAATATAGTTTTTGTTCTCTTATCATAATTAAGCTATATTTTTAAGGAGTTTTGGTAACGTGATACCTTTTTGTCAAGCAGTATACATGAGAAACCCATGGGCGCAAAGCCTGGTACTTTAACTGTTGTCCATTTACGATATACTCTAACTTCAATATACTTACTGTTATCTGTAGGATTCAATTCAGTTAGGTAAGCAAACTGCCTGGATGGGATGATCGGATTGGTGGTACTTCCGGAAGCTGTGTCTGCACTAACGGTTAGTGACATTCTCCTGCGAATAAATGCATTGTTAGATAAATGAAAATTAGATAAGTGATCAGAAGAGTAACGAAAATTAAGAAATAATGCATTAGGTTTAAGATTATACAAACATAGAAAGGGATATTAATGGTTGCGAGAATGTATATGATACTCGTTTGCCAGTCTGACACGTAGTACAAATTATAATATAATGCAAGATACAAAAAATGTAAAGTAGCAGCAGATATTTGTATATAATGAGCATAAGACGTTTGAGTGTATAATATCTCAATACTTAGCATAAGTTATGAAACAATCATGAAAATCCACTTATTGAGGACACAAAAGGAGTAAAGGAAGATAGCAATATATATACCAATAACAATCGAAAATTGTTAGCATTTAAATTTTATAGAAAAAGTGATGGTCGGTCTCATATGTAATATACTGTGTCGTGTAGGTAGAATTAGTCATTGGGCCTTGGACTAGTTAAGCTAATATGTTATAAGTTAAGACTTAAGTATAAAACCAAGTCCAAGCCCAAGCCCAAGCCCATCAAAGCCTTTAGGGCATCCACGAATTGTACTATAAATACACCTCAAACTCTCATTTGAGGTGTGTGCTTGTATGTGTTTTATGTGTGTTTCTTTCAATATAGTCTTTCATTTATACGCCTCATCTTACACATCAAGTCACCATCTTTCTCATCTCTTTTCTACATATTATACGTGATTTAGATTGGTAAAGTTGTGATCTTTACGTAATAACAAGTGGTATCAATCGCCTAACAATGATTTAGGAGTGTTTGAGTTTGTTTTGTTTCGTATTTTTGAAGTTTTTCTCACGTTTTTATACAAAAATTTCGTATCTTTCTTGTTCTTTTGTGTTTTTAACACTCTTTTGTTTACAAACTAGTGTTATAAACCTTTCTCAACAAGAAAGTTTCAATCTTTTTGCATAAAATCAAGCTTTAAAAATCGTCCTTGTTTTTGTACTTGTTTTCGAAATTTTAAAAATTTTCATAAAAATCATCAAGTTTGCAACTTTCTTGTAGTTTTGGTGTTTTTAAGCTTAGAAGTACAAAAATCTTGGATTAAAAACGTGATTTGGGTGTGCTTTTTTGAAAAACAAAAATCTGCCAAATTTTGACCACTTATCGAGAACCTCAGACCCTAATTTATCGAGATCCTTCATACTTGCTTCCTTGGTGTTTTCGTTGATTACTCAGTGCATTTCTCTCTTGTATAAGAAAGAAAACACTTCGACTTGGTGGATTGTTTCGTTATTGTATAATCTCGAAACTTGGCTATTTGTTATCGAAATCTTGAAATTTATCGAGATCTTCACAAAAGTTTCGAAATCACATATTGTTTTCGAAATCTAGTGAATTTATCGAAATTCTTTTCAACTTTGTCGAAAACATACTTTATCTCATCTAAGACAAAGATCTCGATAACTTGTCTCCACTTTATCGAGAAACTTCATCTTATCGAGATCACTGGCCATTTATCGAGAACTTGGATCTTATCGAGAACTTGGGTCATTTATCGAGAACTTGGATAATTTATCGAGAACTTGGTTAATTTGTCGAGAACTTGGGAATTTGGTTGATTTCTGACGACTAAACTTCAAACGGCTATAACTTTTGATCCGTAACTCCGTTTTGGACGAAATACCTGTCAAAACGACCGTGAGATCGAGGAGAACAGCATGTTGAATTTCTAAAGATCATTCAACCCAACCTTCAATGTCTAAATCCTCTCCGAGAAGAAGTTATTGAGGTTTTAAGTTTTCAGAACCGATTTTCACTACAAATTCAACACAAAACTCTACTTCTATTTCGTTGGAACGATCCTAAATCAACTTTATAAAATCATCACTGAATCATAATGGCATCTCAACAAGATATTCATGCTGCCGGTGCTAAAAACCGTCCTCCTATGCTTGAAAAGGGTGGTTATCTTCCATGGACAAGCCGTATGCTTCGCTACATCAAAACCAAAGATGATGGTAAACTCATGATCAAATCCATTGAAAACGGTCCATTCCAGCCAAAAGAAATCCTTGATCCAGGTAATCCAGATGGAACACCTCCTACTCAACCATTCTTTCGTCTCCAAAAGGAAGAAGATTACACAGCTGAAGACTGGAAGTAGATTAAAGCAGATGATATGGCAATGCATCTTATTCAACTTGGTTTACCTCGTGAGATCTTTGCTGCAGTCGACAGTTGTCAATCAGCTTATGCTATGTGGGAACGAGTTAGAAGACTTTGTCATGGAACATAAATTGGACAACAAGATGTTGAGAACAAGCTTCTAACAGAATGGGAAAACTTCACATCCACAGCAGGTGAACAGATTGAATCATACTACACCAGGTTTTGTACCTTGATGAATGAGCTGATTAGAAACAAGTTGGAACCACGATAAATTGTGACAAACATTAAGTTCATCAACAATCTACCAGAAGAATGGGGTCGCTATGTCACAATTGTCAACCAAACCAAGAATCTTCATTAGGTGGATTATGATCAACTCTATGACTTCTTAAAGCAAAACCAAGCTGAAGCAAATGAAGTTAGGAAGGAAAAGGTGGCTAAGAATCATGATCCTCTTGCACTCATTGCTACAACACCAACACCTCTACCAGTGAACACACAACAACCATCATCATCTTCCACTCACAACTATGTGCAACAACCATACGTTTCACAACTAACACCTCTCTATCAACAATCATTCTACCCACAACAGCACGATGTCATTCAACAACAACAACTTTACCTCGTGAGATCTTTGCTGCAGTCGACAGTTGTCAATCAGCTTATGCTATGTGGGAACGAGTTAGAAGACTTTGTCATGGAACAGAAATTGGACAACAAGATGTTGAGAACAAGCTTTTAACAGAATGGGAGAACTTCACGTCCACAACAGGTGAACAGATTGAATCATACTACACCAGGTTCTGTACCTTGATGAATGAGCTGATCAGAAACAAGTTGGAACCACGACAAATTGTGACAAACATCAAGTTCATCAACAATCTACCAGAAGAATGGGGTCGATATGTCACAATTGTCAACCAAACAAAGAATCTTCATCAGGTGGATTATGATCAAATCTATGACTTCTTGAAGCAAAACCAAACTGAGGCAAATGAAGTTAGGAAGGAGAAGTTGGCTAAGAATCATGATCCTCTTGCACTCATTGCTACAACACCAATACCTCTACCAGTGAACACACAACAACCATCATCATCTTCCACTCACAACTATGCGCAACAACCATATGTTTCACAACCAACACCTCTCTATCAACAATCATTCTACCCACAACAACACGATGTCATTCAACAACAACAACCAGATCAACTATTCCAAGAACCCGAATTCACTGATAATGATGAGAATCTTGCTGCAATAACTCAAGCATTTGCTCTTCTGACTAAGGCATTCCAAGGACGCTATTCAACTCCAACTAACAACAACCAACGAATTTCATCGAACACTCGTAACAAGCAGATTGCTCAACCGAGGTTCAATATGGGCAATACGGGTCAAATGGTTGGTGTTATGGGGAATCAGCAAGGATATGCTACGGGCTTTCACATGGGGAATCAGAATCAAATGGGTCAGTTTGCAGGAAATAGGATGGGTCAAAGGAATCAGATGGGTCAGTTTGTTGGGAATCAACGGGGTCAGTATGTTGGTAATCAGGCTATGGGAAATCAGGTTGGAAATGTTGCAGCTCAGGTTGGAGGGAACAATGGGAATATGAACGTGAATCAGGGAAATTTGGTTAAGTGTTTTAATTGTCAGGGTGTCGGTCACATGGCAAGGAACTGTCCTTCTAGAGTGGATAAGAAAGATCCTGAGTACTTGCAGAAAGCATTGATGCTGGCTCAGAAGCAGAAAGCAGGATTTCAGTTAAATGCTGAGGAGATTGACTACATGGCACTCATGGATGATATGGAAGATTGTGAAGATATTGATGCGAACTGCATATTCATGGCGAATCTCCAGGAGGCTAAGTACGACACAGATTCTGAGACACCTCCGGTTTATGACGCCAGTGCAATATCTGAGGTACCATTAAACAATTCTTTCAACAATAATGATATGTTTAATATGTCCCCTCATGAGGAACAGCATTCTGAGACACAAGCATACGATTATGATACATACCAGGACACGTCGAATAATAGCAATCTTGATTCGACAACTCCCGATATGAATCATAATGGAGGCTTTGTTTCACAGCATGCTGAGAATGATGAGGAAACACGTGCTTTATTTGAATCATTGTTGAATAATTGTCAAATTGAGATTGAGAATGTGAAAAAGGTCAATCGCGAAGCTAAGGCCGCAAATGCTAAGTTGACCGCTGAGCTTGCGAGATACAAGGAAAAAGAAAAAGCTTTTCAACTTCATACACAAAGATTGTCTGAGTTAGAAACTGGTTATCAAAATTCTGTTTCAAGGGAAAAACATTTGCAAATAAAATATGATACACTTGATGTTAATTTACAAAAGCAAATTAGATCCCTAAACGCGGAAATTTCTGATTTGCAAAACCAACTTTCTAAACAAAAAACAGCTTATACCAATCTTGAAAAAGAACGTGTTAGGAACACGTTTCACGTTATGAAAAGTGTCGGTCATTATATTTGTAATAGGTTGCTTATTAGACTTATTATGTTTACATTTTATCTCTTATGTTAAGTAAGTTTATGATGTAATGTCACATTGTGTGGAAGTCCAAGGGCCAAGTATGTTAATAGTGCTAGAATGACATGGAAACCCTTGGGACTCTCCATATATACATACTACATGGTAAGCCTTGGTTAAGGCTTGTTGGTTCTCATTGAATATCAAGATTTCATCAATTCCAATATTTAAGGTTCCTCATACTTCTTGTCTCTTCTTCTTTTTCTTGGTTTAATGATTCTAATGATTTGTTATTTTTTTATCTAAAAAAAAAAAAAAAAAAAAAAAACTTCATAGCGGAGTTTTGAATTTATCTTTTTAATAGGCGAGTTTGAACTCTAAAACTTCATAGCGAGTTTGAATTTATCTTTTTACATGCGGTTTGTTTTTTCTTTTTCATTTTTCATAGCGAGTTTCCTTTTACTAATTTCTTGCGATTATTTTCAACAATTTTTTTTCATAGCGAGTTTGAGTGCTAAATTTTAAAATTACGAGTACAAGTCACTTTAGCGAGTTATAGGTTCAAGAATTTCTCGCGTGTATAATTGGGATTCTTACGCAAGTAGAAAACTACTTGGCCTTTCGTCTCGACAACACAAACTAATTTCACAAACCTTTAACCATCCTTTAAAGATCCATTCTTAACATATCAATCAAGAGTCTTCGACCTCCTTCTACTTCAACATCAACAAACAACAAAACAACAACAACACAACCGTATCAAACAAATGTTTCCCATGTGTTCACCACAGTCAATGTACCCTCAACATCAACTCTTAATGCTCAAGGTGCAACCACAAGTGTCAACGCACATGACATGCAAAAGAAAAATCACGGCTGCTTACACAACCAAGCAACCGATTGGTTCGATCAAATGTGTGACGCTATCATAAGTCTCCAATCTCGTCATGAAGCCGGGTCTCTTGCATACCACAATGCTCACACAGTAATTATGTTCAGTGGTCAAGCAGATTCCATGCGGGTTTCTCGACACTGAAGATAACTCAATGGCAAGTATAATGAGGGAGGTCTCTTCGATGGTCATTCCAAGTTGGCCACAAGAACGATCACCAAATGGTGATCTAATGCCTCCACAAGACCTGCACTCGTAATTTCGTTTCTGAATCACCTCCAACTGAAGAAGAAAGGCTTCCATTATGAGGCTAATAGCACTGCAATGAGTTACATTAATGTTCAAGGAATTCCCAATCCAATCTTTCGCAGGTGTGGATGCTCAGAGACTGCAAAGGATATGTGGTTGAACATGTTTATTCTTGAAATGTGAAGTACTGAGTTAAACTCCGAAACAGAGTCGCCAAAAGAAAACCATCAGAAACCATTTCC
>LBNU01007551.1:5602-26698 GCA_014162995.1 Artemisia annua
CGATTAACTCGAATCACCTGACCCGACATACCCCGACCCTATTTGAACTTTGTTTTCTTTAAAACTTCTTATAAATTAGTTGAGCCCGAGCCCGAGCTCGAGCTTGTGAAAATTTTCACGAGCCGAGCTCGAGCCCAAAATATAAGGCTCGAAACGAGCTCGAGCCCGAGCTCAAGCTTTATATATTTAAACGAGCCGAGCTCGAGCTTTGGCAGTATAATACACTATATTATCTTTATCAACACTTTTATAGGGTACAAGTAAAATACAATATATTATTTTATTTTTATCTTACTGAATAATTAAAGTGTAAATAGATAAAGTATATGGGAAAGTCAAAGAGATGTATATGGGTCATCAGTTGCAACTTAGGACCCGATAACTAACATCCGGACAACAAATAGAGCTGCAACAATTCTTAATTTGATAAAACTCCAACCCTTTTATGTCAATATTTTCTGTTAAGTCTCACCCAAGTTCAACCAAGATACGGGAACAACATTGATTGAGGTACATCTTCACTGTTATGTTTCAGTTTATGTCGATTGTTAAGTTTTTGAGTTTAGATGGATTATTATTTTTGACTATTGTATGCATATGTTATGCATCTTAGTTCCTAATTTAGGGAAACCCTTGCAATTTTGAATTTAGCCTTTGAATTAAGTATTAACAGTTGAGATTTTTGCATAAATGTAAATTGATTTTTGTCATAAACGCAAATTGAAGAAAAACTATTTCCATACTTAGATATATTAATTGATTGATTATATATAGACGTAAAACAAAGCACCAAAAATCATATTCAGACCCAATAACAACCATGGTGAAGCTCCTTTGTATAGCTATCATTTGCCTTATGAGCCTCATAACCACAGGTATACCAACTTTTATTTTGCTACAATTATGCTTCGTATTTGTCTATATACTTTTCTTAACATGAGTTTATGTGACTGCGCAGATGTGTTATGCAAAAAATTTGATGCCTGCCATCTCGCACTCCTTCAAGAGCAAAGCCATCGACAAGGTCAATTAGGTGTGTTCCTTGAAAATCCGCGTCATTTATGTTTCACATTTCTCTTAACATANTTCAATGCATACAACATATTTATAGAAGATGGACAAAATAGAGCTAAAAGGGTCGACCTAATCTGACTAGTACTAAAAATGTCCAGTTTCAACCCAAACACTTTTTAGCCCGTTTCAACGTCTCAACCCGCCTGCTTTGCCCCCTTTAAAACATAGTGACTAACTTACTATTACTTCCCTTGTTCTAGTCAGTTAAACATATCCTTACTTTTTTAGTTGTTTTATGCTGAAGAGATTCGTTTATAGCTCTAATTTGAGACTTAGTGTGTTGATCATCATTATTTTGTTTACACGGACCTGGAGGCGTTACAGTTAAGAAGACTCGAATGTCTGTTATTATCGGTATCTTTGATGAACCAATGACGTGTCTAGAATTGCTAATCTCTCTACCAAATGTGGCGTTTTACGTGCTCACATTCTCAAGACAGTGAAGAAACGCTAAGTGTAGTGTTTGAGAAATTAATGGTTCGTAGTTGTTCGAGATATGTCATATTTTGAGTTAATTAACTGACAAACAAGACGTATTTTTACTTGTGAGTAACTGAGTTTGTCACGTGTACTTTCAAGTCTGTTGAAATTTGGTTTGGTTATTATGATAGCTAAAGGATAAACAGTTTAAACGGATTGAATGAGTTGAAAGCTGTCTAAACTCGAAAGTCAATTTCTGCTGCATACAAAATATTTATAGAGATGGATAAAAACTGCTTGAGGGCCGGTCCGCCTTGTGCTAAAAAACGTCTTGTTTCAACCCGTTACCCAAACCACCTGTTTTACTACCTTCAATACAGTCATTATTACTTCTTCTTTTTTTTTTNTTTTTTTTTTTTTTTTTTTTTTTTTTTTTTTTTGATAAACTTAAACGTGGATGCTTAGCTGTTATACGTTGGATTGTCTTTAGCTCTAATATCCATTCCATGTTCTTGATCTAACTTTTCATACAATGGCACCATTTCTTCCTTTGTATGTCAAGTTGCCAAAAGTATATTGTGAAAATGATAAATGTTGTCCGCATATTTACACTATTTGTATGTAATTAAATAAAATTTTGGACGAGTGTTTCTGTCTAACGATTTGATGTGACACTAAAAACTAGTTTGGTTTGTGATTTGGCTACAAGAAGGAGTTTGAATTTATCAAAAGTTAATCCCACCTAGCAAGGTGGGGTTTGCTTTCTTTTGAAGTGAGACCCACATTTTACGCTCTATCTGCTATTATAAAACCAAAACCAAAACCAAATCCTAAACCCTCCACACAAACCAAACAGACCCTAAGTCTTGTTCTTATCAAATTGTGACATCCAACTATTTGTCTTTACATTAATTGACAAATCTATCAATGACTTTTTACTCCAACATGTCTTGTTAAAGTGGGACAAGTATTAAAAAATGTTTAATGTCAAATGCAGAAACTGAATGAACATATATAAAAAGAATTATGCAAAAAACTCGGCTGAAGTTATAGAAAAGGTAACAAACTAATAAGAAGTAAAAATCATACACAGACAAAGATAATATAATGATGAAGATGAGCATTTGAAATATCCACCAAAAACAACTCAAGCAACTAAACAAGTATCACACTTAATCATCAAGGCAACATCACCAAAAGTTTGTTCAATCTTGATATATTGTCACACCTTAATTACTCACCGTATCATTTCCCTGCAAATTTTTATATCACTTTCGTTAGTTTTTCGTTTCAATTAAGAACTGATATAACCGTAAAGAAAAACATATAAAGTAAAACAGCAATTATTTAGATCATCGCATATGATTTCTTGTTGTGAACAACCCGTCATACTTGCCAAAACTCTGAACGTGTACATATGAAAAAACTCCCAACACTAAAAACCTTTGGCAAGGTTTGTAGGATTGACTAGATAATGGTTTAGGTTGACCCACTTTTTGTCCAAATCGTTATTTTTATTTACAAACAAATAGCGTCAAATATGATAGACGTTGGAGACTCATAACGCCTGAACCATTTATAAGTAAGACCTGAACTGTTTAGTTTTTAGCTATTGTTTCTTATTCGACCCGTTACGAAAAAGCAGCTTTTGCATGACAGTGTTTCACAATACTGATTACTTTTTTTCAAAGGAATAAACGGTGCAATGGTATGAAAAGTTAAATCAGGAAACTGAGATGGAGCATACCGAAGGAAATTAAAAACCCTGATCAAGGAGGTAGTCGCCAAGCCTTTCAACAATCATGTTACATTGGCCAGGAGTCATTGGCTCATCATAAATGCCGATAATAATGGACATTCCAGTCTTCTTAACTGTAACACCTCCAGGTCCCTGAATCCAAAACAATGATGATCAGCATACAGCAACTAATTCCTCTATTGGGGCTACAGACAATATCCAACTTATACTCAACAGCTAAACATCCAAGTTTAAGTTTAATCAAATAAAACAAGCCAAGTAATAATGAAATAAAGGTGGTAAAACGGGTGGGTTGGTAACTGGTCAACTCAAAATGGGCTTCGGTAAAACAAGACATTTTTCAATACAAGGCTGATAGGTACCCACAAACAATTTGGTCCTTTTGTATGCATTATAAATCGACTTTAGAGAGCTTTCAACTCAATCTGTTTCACTTATTTACCGGTTAACTATATAATGATAACCAAATAACATCAGATTTATGAGTAAACGTGTTAAATTCGGTTACAAGTTAAAAATACATCTAGTTTATCAGCCAATTCCCCAAATAACTCAAAATCTGATATATGTCTATCAAGTACCACTAACTTTTCAATACACAACACTTATGGTTTCTTCACTTTATGAGAAAATGAGCACATAAAACGACACATTTTGCACAAATTAGTGAATCCAGACACATCATCAAATCTAAATTCTAAAATAGACCAAAATACTTGGCACGGAGATATGTTCCATTCTTGAAACTTATGTTGGATTTTTCTCATTATCGTAAGAACCATGAGCATTTTGCTTTTAAAGACCAAAAATTGGAAGGAAAGTTGATCACCGACAGTGCCTTCAATTGTGTAAAGGTTAAGTTAAACACATAACAGTGTAAATTCCTCACCTTTTTGCCACGAATGACAGCTCCTGCCTCGCCTTGAATCACCATATACTTGGTCCCGCCAAGGTGCAAACCAGTTGGAGCAAGTGAGCCAGGCTCATTGAAGTCATTGATGATACCATTTATTTCCTCTGGCTTCACCTGTTGTGCAACAGCCAAGCAGATGAATGTTACTTCGACAAAAAACGAGAGTTATAAAGGCCTAAACAAACCAAATGGATGCCTTGATAAGACATTTTGCTTGATTTGATACACAGAAAACGAAGAGATATTTCTTCAAAAACATTTTTCAACGTTGTACTCTTCAATTCCAAGACAGACCCCTCTTTTTGTATTCCTTAAAGCTTTTAACTTCATCACACAATCTAATTTAGCTTCCTTTAATTTTCTAGTGCTACCAGTTGACATACTATGAGTTAATAAGATTTATCATTACCAAATTACTCCACACCACTAATGATCATAAGGCAATTCTTAAACCAAAGACTTCAAAATTTTACCATATATCTGCTCATGTTGTCATGCTAAGTTAATTTCTATATACTGATTGTAAACAAAATCATATTATCGAAGAAGTGTCGCATTTTTTGTTATCAGCAGCCTAATAAAACTATCCTAGCATCCAAGTAGACACCATTCCAGTTGCAACAAATTGCAATAGAAGCAGTTATAGTTATAGAATTTAATAAACGACTGCAACCAAGCCAGAACAACGCATTATCTACTTGAAACATAACAGTTAGCAAATTAGCTAACAAAAACTCAACGAGACAGAGACAACGATATGGATCAGAACCGAAGCTGATCAACAACAAACTGATTTGACAGTTGAATAAAAAGTATAATTCATGTAATGCGCGAAAAACATAGGTAAAACGAAAACTACACAAAACAAAAGCACGGCCACTGCAACCAACAGCATCATCAATTGTCAAGCAGATTAACAAATGAAAACACATTGAATCTGAGCTGACACATACTCATATGCATCGGAAGCTGAATCGAAGTAAGAATCATGCAATGAGTTAAAAGTTTCTCTTAACACTAAGATCATACAGATGGAAACACCGCTAAGCCATATTAACAAATTAAACAATGCTATCTGAACTAAAACCTATCTATATGCATTAGATTCAAAGCTTAATCAATAACAAGTAGACTTAAACAGATCACTTATAGTAAAACCTAATGAGAAAGAGGTAAAAACATTTACTACACAAATGAAAACACACCGACTGCAGCCAATGCATAATCCGTCGTGATATCACATTAACACATCATGACATTGAATCTGAACCAAGGCCTAACTATATGCATCAGATGTGAAGCTTAATCAGCAACAAAACACACTTAAACAGATCAATTTTAGTCGAGATCATGCAACAAACGAAAAAATGAAGTCAAAACTTAACACATCGAATCTGTACCTGAGCAAAAATTCTTAAATAGATCAAATGACACATAAATCATGTAATCAGCGATTCAGTAGTAATCATGCAATGAGTGACAAAATTAGTTCAAATAAAAACACATCGAATCTGACTAATTCCTGACCACATTTAAAGCTTAATTAACACCAAATACACTTAAACCTGTCAATTAACCAGATTGACACACAAACTAGCTTAAAATGTAAGTAACGGGCAAATCGGAACTAAAAACTAACGAACACATGCATCAGATCCAAACCTTAAACATATCAACTGAAGTCAAATTCAGGTAAAATCATAAATTAGGTCAAAACTAGATGAAATGATAACATATTATATCTGAGCTAAAACCTAACAATATGCATCAGATCTGAAGCTTAATCAATAAAAAACAAAACTTAAACTGGTCAACTGACGACAAAATCACATAATCAACAATTCAATTAAACTAAACATTATCAATAATATTAGGCGAAATGAAAACACTACAAATACGTATCACATCCGAAGCTTGAAGAGCATTAATCACACGAGTCAAAATTAGGTCAAAGCCAAACACAACGAATCTGTACTAAAACCTAATGATATGCAACAAATCAAAAGCTTAATCAGCAACAAACACACTTAAACCTATCAGCTGAAGCATAAATCATGTAACATATCAATTGAGGTCAAATAAGGTCAAACTATATAAATATTAGGTCAAAAACTGGATTAAATGAAAACATATCGAACACGAATTAAAACCTAACAATATGTATTAGATCAGAAGCTTCATCAGCATGCAATTAGAGTACGAGTAAGAAATTAGGTGAAACGTAAACACAAATAAAACCTAACAATATGTATTTAGACTTAAATCATGTACCGCGCAATCATTTTAAGCCTAACGATACGCCGTAAATTAATTAACAACACTTATGTATTAGATCACAAATCAAGTATTTATCATTTCAAATAAAGTCAAATCTAATTACAACGAATCTGAACTACAACCTAACAATACGCATCAGATCCGAAGCTCAAATATATCAAATGTGAACTAAAACCTAACGACACGCATCAGATCCGGAACTTAACTAACAACACTTATTAAGTAATCATCAGCATTTCAAATAAAGTCAAAAAAGGTAAAGATCAGGTGAAATGATAACATATCGAATCTGAACTTAAACGTAACAATACGCATCAGATCCGAAGCTTAATCAACAACAAAATACACTTAACCTATCAACTAAAACCTTACGATACGTATCAGATCCGAACATTTACGCAATCAACATCTCAATTAAACTAAAACCTTACGATATCGCGCAGTTAGACTAAAATTACGCCAAATGAAAACACGCGCAAATACTACCGGTCAACGGAAGTCAAACTCACATAATCAGCACTACTAGAGATATATGTATCAGATCCGAAGGTTAATGAGCAAATAAATAAGGTCAACGAAAGTCAAAGTAAGGTGAAAATGAAGGACCTGAGGGAAATTAGCAGACTGGGCCCAAATACTACCGTCGTGACCGATGATAGCGGCGGCGGAGAGATGGTTGCCTTCGATCTCGCACATCAAGTGATCGTCAACATACGCTTGCCACGACATGATGATCTGTTTTATTATTTCAACTGTGTGTGTGTGTAAAAAGTGTGTTTTTGTGTGTGTTGAGAATGATGTGAGGAGGAGGAGGAGATGATATAATAATAGCGTGGATACAACGAAAATGTGGTGGTGTGTGGGGAATAATATCTTCCTGCTTTTTTAGATGCTTTTTAGGTAAGGGTGCTCGTATCGGACCGAGACCGAGACCGAATCCAGCAAAAAAGCTAGACCGAGAATGGACTGAATGTGGTCGGTCCGGTCCGGTCTCGGTCCAAATATGCTAAATATCCGGTTTTTAAGCCGGACCGGACCGAGACCGAAATTATGAAAAATCCTAGACCGAGACCGGACCGAATGGGGTCAGTCCTGTCCGGTCCAGTCGGTTTTGTCAGTCGGTCTGGTCCATCCGGTCTGTTTGCTCACCCCTATTTTTAGGGTTGTTTGTTTCAGCTTGTATAACGGGCTTATTGCTTATCTGGTTTTCGGTTTATGTTTTATAAGTTCATTTTTGTGGCTTATTTTGAACTTTTTTCGTTTGTTAAGTTTATCATGACATGTCATGTCATGATAAGTTTATGTAAGGTGAAAAGTTTCAAAATAAGTTATAAAAATTGAGCTTATGAAACATAAGCCGAAAACCAAACAAGTCATAAGCCTGTTATATAAGCCGAAACAAACAATCCACTGGGGCACTATCAGGTCAATTTTTTATTTATAATTTTCGTCTAATAAAAAACTAAGAATAACATTTTTCTCAACAATTTTCTTAAAACACACAATTAAAAAAACACCTGTTGTGAGTGGTGGGTGCAATGGGGGTCATTTTGGCACTATAACGAGGCGGGTGGTGGACTACACCGTAACCTCTTATAATTTAATTTAGACTAAATTTTACTGGTTTAATAAGTTATCAAGCAATAATCACTGCTAAATAGTCTATTGGTAAGACATTAATTTCTCACAACTTTTGGGTTCAAACTTTATAAGATATGTATTTGGGATCGTTATGGAAAAGGGATATTTAGCATGACTTGAACATGAGACTTTACACATTTTAGTGATGCTAATCAGAAGATTTTAGTTGTTCATGAAGGCAAATTATGGGGTATGTGATATGTAGTGTCGAGCATCGAGTCAAATCCGACCCGAACCGAAAACTGATTTTGTGGAAGGACATGAACTCGAAGTATCTTGGTCGGTTTCGGTTTTATGTTGGACGGTTTGGTTTGGTTCGGTTTGGTTTATGTGTGGTTTTCTTGATTTTGGCCTGAACCGAAACCATAAATATATAAAATCAAACCGAATAGCGGTCGTGTAGGTTCAGTTAGACCGGTACGGTTTGGTTTTTCTCTTCAGCTCGGTTTTGCTCAGCCATAGTTTTAACTCATGGGAATTGTTTTTGGTGGTTGAGCTCAACTCAGAGTATTTACTATATGTCTATTATATCTAAAGTCATTTGCAAAAGTTTCTTACCATGCTAATAAGTTTTACATTAATAAGCTTTTTATGTGTAACCAGTTATATGTAAATGATTTTGGAAGAGAAGAAAGACTTTTTAAAATAGTTATATGACTTGTTGGTCTTCAAATGTCCGAGTTTATTCTTTCATGTGTTTAATCTTATTAACTAAAACACACACTTACACAAAATGTATTGGTTTATGATATCAAGTGCATTATTGTTGTATTGCGTATTTATATGTGACTTAAGCTTGCCTACCAATATGGTGAGTGTGTGAGGAAAGGCTTGTTGGTTTGCTTCGAATCCCCTTGTAATTATATGGAGTTTGTATGGTCGGTTAACAGGTCAAAATGTGGTTCTTAATATTGGTCTAACAGTTATGTTGTCTCGTTTCCTTCAATGCAATAAATTGTTACTCTACGTTTATGATTACATAAATTGCTACTCAAGTCATACTATGAGTTTGACATACTCGACACATTTGAACCCTCTTGTTTTAGTAGATGGGTCAATACAGTTATAGTCGATCTTTTCGTTGATTCCAGATTTCATGCTTCATTTGACTATTTGGGTCTTACTTCATATACCACGAGCTCATTTGGGCTTAATCGCCTGGCTTCGATTATGCAAAATAGGAACCCTTGGTAACTACACTTATTTGTGTTTAATTTTTTTTTTTTTTTTTTTTTTTTTTTTTTTTTTTGTTTTTTTTTAGATTCATATAACCACATGAAAACTTTTTGTGAAAAAAAGTAAACAAACTCTAAATTTGTTACTTTTAGGTTAGGAGGGAATAAACATGAGGTAACGTTATTTGAGTTGGGGAAATTATTAGGATTATATTCTGATAAGGATTTGAGTATCAAGGACTTCAAATTTTTGATCATCACTGGAGTAAGAAACAAGAGTAGTTTCGACGCGTATGTGTTCTGTTAGCAGATTAGTACNCTTTTTGGGAAAAAAAGTAAACAAACTCTAATGGCGGTAACATGATTGTGAATCACTTCAGCATCAAGAGTAGTAAACCGACTTTGGCTAGAATCAAATCATCAAATATATAAAGCATTTCAAGAGGATCAAAAAACACAGACATGACTGTCATACTTCTACACTTGAAACATGTCATAACTTGCAAACCAAATACAGGAAGAAAGATGCTTCATGGCATAAAAAGCAACTATAAGGCTAGGCACAGTGGTGACCTATATTGCATCATCATTCCGGCTGCCACTTCAGCTTTCTCTCTCCTCAACCCATATTCACCTCTCTCCCAACTAGGGATGGCAACGGGTCGGGTTCGGGGCGGGTTTTAGTGTACCCGTACCCGCACCCGTTTATAATATCCAAACCCGTATCCGTCCCATTACCCGCCGGGTACCCGATTAATATTATCCATCGGTTTTTCGGGTTTCCCCGCGGGTTTCGGTTATCCCCAATTGAATATTATATGGATAAAATAATGGTATTAATATTAAGTCACACTAAAATCCACCGAAAAAATAAAAGAAAACGCCCTAATATATTCATTTTTTTTTTAAGTTAAAGAAAATGAATATCGTATCAAACAATTTAAGGCTTTTGAATAATTCATGTACATATAAAATATGTTANTTTTTTTTTATTTTTTATTTTTTTTTTTTTTTAATTCAAACATTTTAAAAAACAAATTTAAAATTCATTAAAAATAAAAAACATTAAAATTATTACGAGAACAACGTATTAAGAAAAAAAGAAGTAAATACACAAACTCAAATATAAACATTTTATTTGTGTATATTTGAGCAATCAATGCAAAAAATAGGGACTAAATAGTAAATGAAAGAAAAATAAATAAAGGAACAAAATAAACTTGTGTCTATCTTCTTCTTGGTTTATAAAACCTGCAACTCAAAAACATAACACTACCCAAAAAATACACAAGCTCAAACTTAAATATAGCAACTTAAATACAAATTTAAGTTTACATTGGAATTTTGTGAGAATTTTGCTTCTTTCAATATCGGTCGTGGAGTCGACCGAATGCCCAAAAAAATGCCCGACGACCGAATTGGATACATCTCCTCACAGTGGAATCGACCGAATTGCAAATCGGTCACACAATGTTTTGACCGAAACTTTTCAGGCCCTCTGTGGCCAGCCTAATCCTCACCAATCAAATACCACTTCTTGTACAAGATAAAACCCTAAAAAGCAGACCACACATGTCTGGATCCTTATGAGTTTAATAGCTTAAGATTATGGTAAGCTCCACTGTAGCTTAAGCCTGCATATAATAACAGTGGTTAGAAAAGGTACGTAAAGCACAAAGCTTCAAGGGTGAAAGCCAAGTGGCGGTATTAAGAACAACNTTTTTTTTTTTCGCAAACTATTTCTATCTTCACAGGAATAAGATAGAGTGTGAAATAGTTGTAAATCAAAATCTTTAAAGTCCACATTCAAAAGTAAACAAATACAAAAGTGAAAATCAAAAAACTTAACTTAACCTTGGTTGAGCTAGACTTAAAAAAGATTGTGAATACATGCAAAATCATTGAGTTTAGATACCAAAATACAAGGTGGAACAAGAAGAATAAGAAAGAGGGTGAAATAGTTTTAAAGCAAGAAATGACACTGAGAAAGGCCGACTAGTTAGAGTTGGCATCATCCTTGCACATTGCTTAGTGGAGTATATTTTCTTGGACCTGGACCTTCCAGGGGAGAGTATTTCTTGCGAGTCGGATCCTCAGCCGCTGAATAAAGCTATATTACAACAACATAAATTTCGTATTAGTTCTTTGTGGGCGAATAACACGTACATACATATATTAACCATGGTTACCGGGAAGAAAAAAAAAAAAGTACCTTTGGCTCGGGGAAAGTCCAAAAGTTATCACCACTGTGATCCGGATGGTTCATTGGTCCTCCACAGCAACATGTGGCAGTTGGTGACCAACCTTTACGATAAGCTTCCAATAATGCTTTCTGCAGCTTCCATGGTTTTTGAGGCATGGAGCCTGTGAGACAAAACAATAGATTAATACTGTTATTTTGATATACACAAAATACAAATATTGAACAGAAAGAAGCAAATCATACCATCATCCCCAAGACTTCTTTCGAATTGCTTCTTTAACTCTGTACATACAAAGCATTAATGTTAAAAATAATCATTGACATATTAACTCTATATATATAGCTCATAATTAAGATATTGAAAAGTACCGATTAAGGTTTTGATTATGGCCTTCCAGTGACAAATTTTGGAATTGGTTTAAATATGCATGTACTATCCAAATACGTAACTAAGCTTTTCCTAAAAAAGTTGGCCTAACATAACGAACTTTCATTTTGTTGTAGGTGACTGAAGTAATAAAATGAGACTAGATGTCAATTCTTATAACGTATAACTTATCTGTATATTAACCTATAAACAAAAAGAAAGAAGTAAAGACATACGAGAAACAGAAAAGGGATCATTCTCATTCACGTTGTTGGGAATAGAATCCATTGATTGGTATTTGCAAGAATTGAGAGAGATAGAGAGATTTTTTTTTATTATTATTTTTTTTTTTTTGTATGAGAATAAGACCTACCTACAAATGCATGTTTTAATTTTATACTTATCAGCCGGTGGGCTTTTCAAGGGCTTGTCTAGTTCGGTGATACATGGCCCAAAATTATCTATCTATATACATTGTATAAGAGTACGTAATAAGGATGTTATTAACGGGGTTTGAAAACTGAATCGAACTAAAGTGATCCAAACTGAACCACTATGTAAATCGATTTAAAAGGAAAAAGAAAAAAAAAAAAAAAAAAAAAAAAAAAAAAAACCGATCGAACCTAATTAACATTTGAGAATTACAAATAGATGTAGCGTTTACATTGAAGATTAAAACAAACCGCTAATGGGGAATGACAAATGACGGGAAAAAGATCACACTCTTTGGATATATTTTTCAAAGGATGCACCAAGATATATTTTTTTTGAGGTCGGGCGATTGGTACCCTACTCTTAAAATACATCTAATACCCCACTAATATTTATTTTATTGATATGACAAAGTATTTTTTTATGTTTTAACCTTCTGTATTTTTTGACTTTTATTATTTTTTATTTGTCAAACTATATAGTTTATGTTTAACAAATTTTTTTCAGCAGTTTAATACACCTTATTAACAGTATAAGGTTATGTAATTTGCTCCGTATATTGTTTGTTTTGCTACTTTTAACTTATCAAACTTTACACTTTCTATTCCGTTTTTTTTATTGCGCAGTTTCATAATAAAAACAAATTTATGAAAATAAAATAAAAAATAATAAAAAAGTTAAACGGGTATTACTTGTATTTTAGGGAGGGTATCAATATCTAATCCCATATTTTTATTAAAAGTCTTATTTCCTTATTACTAATTATGTGTTACTTTCACTCCAAGATAATGGTTAACGTAGTATAAATAGTTATATACTTATATTATTAGGGAAGTCGCTTCAAAACATCACCCTTCAAAACTGCACAATGGTTTATCGATTCAAAATCAATAACAAAGAAAAAGAAGATAGAATAAGTTTGTTACCAGATTGCTTATTACTCGAAATCATCTCTCGTCTAGGGTTGTCCACAAAAGAGGTGATTAAAACAACAACCACCATCTCCAAACGATGGCAACATCTTTGGACTCGACTTCCTAGTCTCGTTTTCATAGATGAGGATGACGTCACAGACCTATGTTACTATACTGATCTCACCGATTACTATTCCTTTATCGACAAGACGCTAAATCAATGTCCTACAAATGTGAACCTTACAAAATTTAAACTTCAAATTAGATACAGTAGTTGGGATTGTACTCAGCCTATGTCGCAAGTCAATAGTTGGATTCGTTATGCTATTACTCGTAAAGTTCAAGAGGTTGATTTAGGGATACGTGAAAATGATAGCTATGATAGGTTTGCCTATGACGATGAGTTGTTTTTCAACAATTCATGTGTTATGAGTATGAAACTTTCGGATTGTGTATTTAATCCTCCTAATGGCGCTATTCGTTGGGATCAACTCAAGTGTCTGTGTATAGAATGTGGGACATTAGATGAAGATTCGATAGGAAAAATATTATCCGGAAGTCCTTGTTTGGAAACTTTGGAGTTCAACTATTGTTATATTGTTGGGCGTTTCTCGAATTCCGTATTTGGAAACTTTGGAGCTGAACAATTGTCATGTGATATGAGAGTTTACAAATGGATTACCAATAGAGATGAGTTGTTTTGGGACGATGATTTAGCTTCTATGAGTATGAAACTTTCGCGTTGTGTATTTAATCCTCCTAATGGTTGGGATAATCTTAACTTTTTGTGTATTACATATGGGGAATTAGATGAAGATTTAATTGGAAAAATACTCTCCGGAAGTCCTTGCTTGGAAACTTTGGAGTTGAACAAATGTTATGGTGTTAGGCGGATGGATGTTGCTTCCAAGAGTGTTAAGAACTTGGTGCTCTCTAATTACGGCTATCAGGGTCCTGGGACGAATCATATAGATACTATCGAAATCAATGCTCCTTATATATTGTCACTAAAAATCAAAGGAACGTTGAATTTGAAGAAGATTTTGTTGCTAAACGCCTCTTCGTTAGTCAAAGCTAACTTGGATTACCTGGGCGGCAAACGTTTTGCAGAAAAACTTGGACGAACTCGAGATGATATAGAAGAAGAATTGCTTAGAGGACTTCTAACAAGCCTTGGCCATGTTAACGAGATTACACTAAATAAAAAGTGTTCAGAGGTAATATTTTCCCATGAATGTCTTTTTTTTTCTTCTTCTTCTTCCATTAAGGATTGTTTGATTATTGTTAACGGGTGTGATTGCTATTTTTCATATCCGTTTGCCCTGATTTTAATTAGTTTATATTCATTGCACTGCTTTAATAATGTTCTCTTTCCATTGGTAGACTCTCTCTCGTTTGGAAGCTACAGGTTTCCAGTTTCGTAAAGGTTCAGATGTTACTTCACGTGGTAGATATTCTCTTCAGCCACAGATTTTCTTATTTATTATTATGTTACAGTATTTTTTATTTTCTGGGTGACAATGTTTTTCCAACCTTTTGACCGACTAATCACTGGGGTTTCCGTTTTCAGGTGGTTCGCGTAATTCATGAGTGATGAATCCGCAGTTGATATTTCTATAAGCAAGTTTAGCGAGAGGAAGTTTGTTGCAGATGTATGTGTGTGCGTTTATTATTGACTTGGCTTATAAAGATGTTCCGGTTTAGTGAAGAATGCAATGAATTTTATGTGTTAACAGCTAGCTTATTTTCTTTAACCACATTCCTATAGATGGAACAATCTTTAACTGTAGATGAGCATGTCATATCTCAAATTATAACTGTTAAATCAATTCGATTCAGATACTACAGGTGTAAAGTTACTAAACTTTGCTCTCTTTAGATATCGTGTCGTTTGTGTGGCTGTATTGATCAGGAACAAAATGCTCACATGTAAATGGATTCTTTACATTTCACTTTAATAATAATGAAGACACTTAAAATTGGGACAAAAAAGTGTAAGCGGGTCAACCCAACCCGGCGTGACTATTTTACGTGCACCTAGATACGACCACTTTCACATGAAACCGTTTGGCCCATTACACAACCCTCCCGCCCCACTCATCTAGAGTCTATTCATTTCACTTGAACTTTTTGGTTTTGAATTGGTCATCATGTTGCAATAGGATAAAGCTCACTTCATGCTCGAGAAAATGGTAATGAATGGGTGTAATGTTGAAACAACAAACACTAGTATATTGACGCCAATACAGCTCTTGGATAAAGCATCTTTGAGACGACTGGATTGAGCCATTTAAATGTTTATTAAGGGAATTAAAATGTGGAACTAATTGTTGTACTGATTTTCCCTTTTTTAAAGTTAACTCCAATTATGTAATGCGATAAAGTTCTGTGTCCAACCAATGGTTGTAGGTTCAAGTCCTGCTTAAGAAATGTAAAATAATTTAGTTTGTATATATTGTGAGATAGTTAATTGTCGTTATTAAATCAAAAACGAGTTAATTACATTAATTATATAGTCACATATAAGAAAACACATCCAGAGATGTATGCCGAATAACAGAAGGATAATTATTCAACTTATGCAATATCATATAATATGGAATTGGAGATCAAAACTCCTGAAACAATAGGATTTGTTTATATACTCATATGGAAACTATAGATAAAAAGAAAACTACTTCACACTTGTTGAAGGAAAGAAGAAAGAAAAGTGTTATGGCATACGTCAAAGTTATTGGACAACGAGAAGGTCTACATGTTCTGATCAACGAGATAATCACCCAACCTCTCGACAATCATGTTGCATTGTCCAGGAGCTACCGGCTCATCATAGATACCCATCACCATGGCCTGACCAGTTTTCTTGATGCATATTCCTCCAGCTCCCTGAAAAACCAAATGTAACGTGACTTTATATGAATAAAATTGGCAATGTCGACCCATTTTTTAAAATGGCCGGCTTGGGTAGTCTTTTTATCTCAGACGAGTTAACTAATAAATACTATTGAGGCCAAATTTATGTAAAGATTGATATCTCAATAGAACAAAATGATTAAGATTCTATGTAATGTTTCTGAAAGTTTTATATACCTTCTTTCCACGGATGACAGCTCCGGCCTCTCCTTGGAGTACCATGTACTTTGCACCCCCAAGGAATAAACCCGTAGGGGCGAGGGTACCTACTTCATTGAATTCATTAATAATGCCTTTCATCTCCTCTGGTTTAAACTGCAAAAGAAATTGCTATTGAGTTTTAAAAAATTCGGGTGTTACCACTCTTAAGGAAAACAATTTTGGAGTTAGGGCCGAGACTCAAGATGCACTTTGTTAGACATATACCACTAAGGTCATAAGAGAAAAAAGCAAAGAAAATGATCTCCAAACCATAAAAATTTGGGATATCGCATTATATACTAGATTTCTAGACGTATAACACCCATAAAATCAACCGAAACATATCATTTCAATTCAAACACGCGAATCAGCAAAAGCAAAAACAGTCACATGAATCTAGAAACACATCTTGGGATTAAGATGTTTAAGCTATTACTATGATCACATTTTGGCATATGCACATATAGCAACACAAATACACGATAACTGCTAAAGGTGATTGAGTTGTAATGATGCCTAACATGAATACATGATCAATATTAGGCTTATATAGCATAACAAATACACATATAGCTTAATGAGTTTTAATTTGATTAAACTACATTCATCAAATTTAGGCATATACACAATTTGTAAGGCAAAAACATTATAACTTACATGACCTAATTCAGCTTCATACATTAGCAAATACAAAACGTTACACGATTATCAACCTATCATTAGACGATCAAGATAACTAATCGTTCATCCAACATTGTTACGAACGAATGAAGATACTCCGTAAAACATAAAATAAAACGGTGAAATGAATGACCTCAGGAAACTTATCACTCTTAGCCCAAACGGTACCATCAAGGCCAAGAATAGCGGCAGCGGTGAGATGCTGGCCAGTGCCCTCGATATCACACATCAAATGGTCATCAACGTAAGTTTGCCACGACATTTTCGATTGCTAAGTTTGTATCTGTGATTGAAATATGAAAATGAGAGATGAAAAGATGGTTGATGTTATTAAGGCTACTTAAATAAAAAGAAATGAATGAATAAGATTATTTCAAGAGAAACGGTCTTTTTTTGTCCCTTCATTTACCGCTTCTAACGCCCTTATTTTTTGTGTGAAATTATCAACCTTCAAAATATAATTTATAAATGTAGTTAAGGTAAATTAAATGTTTTTTTATCTTATACTCTTTGAAAATGTATATGTTATGGCGCATGTTAGGAGGAACCCCTAATTAAATTAAAAACGGATGAGGTTTTCTCACTTCGTGAGTCTCAGACTGAAGGGGTGTTTGTTTTGGCGTATATAGTCGGCTATGACTTATTTGGTTTTGGGTTTATGTTTCATAAGCTCACTTTTTGTGGCTTATTTTAACACTTTCCGGCTTATATAATTTCATTATACATAATGAACTTATATTAGCGGGAAAATTTCAAAATAAATCACAAAAAATGAGCTTATGAAACATAAGCCCAAACCAAATAAATCATAAGCCAGCTATATAAGTCAAAACAAACACGCCCCGAGATATGTGCGGTCTAACTGGTATCCCGAATTCCCCATGACCGTTACCGACCCAATCTCTGGCCACCACCAACTATTAATGTATACCTGTAGTTACTTATAGTACTTGATAATAAAAATTATCACAGAAGTTTGCGTCAAGTACGTTCTTATAAACTTCAATAGTTCAGTCCGACTTGTTATAAATTTTGAAATTGTTATTCGTACAAGAATTCAGTAAAGCTGGATGCGAAACAAGTTTTGTTTGCGCTTTGCAGCCTTAGTTTCACATCAAGAGCCCCTAAATCGAGATATGATTTTACATCTAACCAGAAGTACCCGAAAATTGATATTTGGATGCTAAACATGCAGCTTTCGCAATTGATACAGTTAACGGTACATGTTTACAACATTCGGCTACCATACATACTACCCTTATCATACAAAACTAGGGAAGATGTTACAACTACGCAAAAATACATACCGAAACAAATAGTCTCTTCAGACATAACACAACATGGCGGTTTACAGAGATCGGATCAACATGAGAACGGTAACAAGTAGAAAATAAGGGCTCGGGAGTGAAAACTCTCTTTGCCCTGACGAAGGTGTTGCATTTGTAGTTACATTACTTGCAGCAGCAGCTTTCTTGCCCCTGTGACAATTTGTAACACATTATGAGCATAAAAATACTACCGAATAATCAAAACAAGAAAAGGTTTTTAATGACATTTGATGCTTTTTTACGTACCCGGCTGCCATGTACAAGCAATTGTCGTAACCTGTCCATACAACAATTAGCGATTAAAACTTACAGAAGAAAAAAGAAACAGGCTCACAGAAGACGGAAACCATACTTCATTATAGTATTTGCATAACGGAAATCGTGTTTGTTGCTTGGGAAACCACAGAAATCTAGCCTCATCGATACTATTTGCATAACGATCTCTAATACACTATATGCTTTCACTTTCGCTCACTCACCCATTACCCTTTTAGGGACACAGCGTGATTCAATACTTACTTGAAGTACCAAAATAGAAAGCAAACGACAAATTATGCAAAAAGTAACGACAAGGAATGATTTCCATAGTTTTCACCAAACCACAAGGGCAATCTGTAATCTACTCCAAGTTATCCGTTATACAAAAACGCGAGGAAAGGAAAGTATGCTTACTTGGATTCTGGTTCGTTTTGAAACCCGCTCCTCCAAAGCTACACGCGATATCAGTAGCTCCATTTTGCTGATAATAACTATTGAAGGCATAAGAAGCATGTGACACAATACTATCGGGTTGAAAGCACGGTTGGCTAGGCTGAATAGGTGAACAATCGACATTCCCGGAACTACAAGCCCAATCCAACCCATTTCTCAAATCAGCTTCCGTAGCATTAGGTGAAGCAATACACCAAGAAGTAGTATCATTTCCATTTGTATTCGTGAAATTGCCACCCGTGTTCACATCCACCGTACCCTTGCCCGTAAAATCAATATTATAAACACTCGTTTGATCCGGATAATATAAACCCCAGTTTCTTTCTGAATCCATACCGGGCTTCCGGTTCTCGTTAAACAACGAAAAGATGTAAATATCTAGCTCTTCTCCAGGCTTAGCTGGTGTACCGGTGTTATTGATCACGTGGCGGATCAAATTTGTGTTATAAGTTTGTGCATTTTCGGGTGTTGCAGCAGTTTCTTTAGGGGAACCTTTCGATGGCCACCCGGTTTCAGTGACCATTACTTGTATGGTTTTGAAATTTAGACCCATTAAAGCGAAGTAAATTGAGTCAACTTGTGCATCAAACATGTTGGTGTAGAGTAAACCTGTGTTTGGATCAATGACTTCATTTGAAGACTCGAATAAAGCATAGTCTAAAGAAACATTATTTGTTGAATCTCTGTACGCGTAGTACGGATACAAGTTGACCAAAAAAGGCGAATGCTTGTCAGCAAGAAACTCAAGTAACGGTTTCAAGAAACCCGCGTGCTTACTATTAAAAGCACCAGCTGAAGGTGGGTAGGATCGAGACAAAACGCCTAAAGAATGGGTTGTCGAAACTTTAATCTTCCGATGCAGACCCGCTTTTCTAAGGGCGTTATAGACATTCGTCATGGCAGGAACGACCATAGATGATACGTTATCAGGGGCTTCAGTGACTTCTGCACCCACAGTTATGTGTGTGATTTTAGTGGCAGGGTAGTATGGGAGGATGCTATTTTTTAGCCAGGTGTCGGCGTTTGTTTGGAACTGGGAAAATGGTAGAAGGTCGGAGTTTGGGATTCCGATCATGAGGTCAATTCCGGTGTTGGCAAAGGCTTTGAGGACTTGGATGTTGGAATCGTAGATTCGAACAGAATTGATGTTTTGGTTCTTAATGAGTTCTACTGCTTTATCTGGGGTCGGAAGGTCATCTGCATTTCGTCCATAACATATTCCAATTGTGCTTCCATTGCACAAACCTTTTCATAAACAAAGCATTCAAAAGTTTATAAGCTGTAAGATATTGAAGACTTCACAAGTTAAAAACATGTTGAAGTTCGGGAAAATTTAAACTCCCTGTCTGTTTAAAAATAAGCATAAATCAACCTACTTATTTTTAAGTTTCTATATAGTCTAGAAATTAACAGTTTCATACAAAGTTACAAACACCAAAAGCTGGTCATTTGTTTTAAAATTAAGCAGTTAGGCACTTAAATAAGCAATCCCAACGCCCCCGTACCTACAAAGTTAGCTAGTTCGTAATATGTGTTTTGAAAGTGACTAAATCAGGATAAGTTATATAGTTGCATAACTCAGATAGTTAGGTAACTTTACAAAGACTTAAGCATGTAAGGGGGCTTATCAGCTAATGCTCTATCAAAAGTTCAAACCCATTGCAAGAGATAAGTGTGAGGTTAAGTTATCAGCTTATTCCCCAAGCATTTCTCAAGTAAGCTAGTTCAAAACAGCCAAAATAATCTAATAAACATATCCTGTCCGGCTCCATCTAAACACTCAAAAGTCAAAAGTTCTTTATGGCCTAGCTAGCCCTACCAAAAGCACTAAGCTTATAAGCTCTTTAAACAAGCACTAAGCTAATTCAAATCCACAAACACAATAAACAGTTTAAACAAGCGTCCGAACACCTAAATAACTTGACTAATCTAGGGGTCTTTCATCTTCACAATGTGCAATTCTTGGTGGTCAAAAAGTCAAAATATGAACAATGTGTATATCATTTTCTACATGGGGTGTTTAGATTAGCTTATTTTCTGGGCTTATCTAAATCTGAAAAAAAAAAAAAAAAAAAATCGAAAAAATA
>LBNU01007551.1:27209-44761 GCA_014162995.1 Artemisia annua
TAAAAGTTTTAATCCTATTGTTAATTGCTTCTTATCTATATTTTTTGTATTTATCTTCTACTTGTATTATGGATAAATATAAAATGTTACCTAATAAGAAAATAATCTTTTTTTTAAATAATATTATTACTAAATAAGGTATGGTTTAGTTTTTTTGAAATGGAAAAGTCCCCACTTGGGGTTTTGTTTTATTATATAAAAGATTTTTATCATTTTTATGTTAGCGTCATATTATACTACACATTATATTTTATGGCTATTATCAAATTAAAAATATAACAAATACTCATGTTATAGAATTAAATCCGCAATATACTCCACACACATATATATATATATATATATATATATATATATATATATATAAAAGGTATTGCAAAACCATCACAATGTGAAGTTGATGCAAAAATAAACTGGTTACTGCTTAGTGTCTTTTATGAAATATCACTCGTGATAAATGATGTCAAGAGAATACTTTTTTTTACTTATGTTT
The DNA here is from genome assembly GCA_014162995.1 of Artemisia annua. NCBI lineage: Eukaryota > Viridiplantae > Streptophyta > Magnoliopsida > Asterales > Asteraceae > Artemisia > Artemisia annua. The sequence goes on from LBNU01007551.1 coordinate 27,703, forward strand.
TTGTTTAAACATAATAATTACAAAAAATACTTTTGAAACCATTATTTTATAAAACTGTATTTTAACTGTAAAAAAAATAATAAATAAATAAATCTTAATATAAATTTATATTTAAGTTAGTATATAAAGTTTGAGGTTAAATATGATAGCCATAAGTTATTTTAATTCAATATCAAATAATTAACATGAAATAAGCCATTCTTAACTTATTTGTAAAAAATTGTTTATCTGTTTTGTTCAAAGCAGAAAAGCATGCAGTGTTTGAATGACAAAAATATTTTTCTACAAAAAAAACTGATAAACAGAAAAGAATAAGCAATCCCAAACACCTCTTAGTTACATATTTAGCCAAGAGAGGGTCGGAAATGGTTGTGCCGAATATCTCAATTATGTCGTACATTTGAATCAAAGATTCGTCTATTAACCTGAACATGAAAAATCTCACCCATTTTATTGTTTTTCTTTATAAATACTCCGTCCGTCACAAAATTATTGTTAGAAGACAAAAATCACAAATTTTAATAAAAGTGAGACCAGTTTAATTTTCAACTGCTACTAAATTCTCTTATTTTTATTTAAAATGCAAAATTGATAATTATTTTGAGACATCAAAAAAAAATATGAACTACTACGTATAATTTTAAAACTAGGGGAATATAATCTTGTAACTAAGGGCTAGTTTGGTTGTGGTATTTGGAATTGGGGAAAGGAGTCAAAGACATAAATAAATTGTTTGGTTCAAAAATTCTATCGAATCATATACAAAAAGTTGTACGGATAGTGATAGAACCATTCCATGAGATAATGGTGGGTGTGATCTGTGTGTTTCTTACAAGTGAGGCCTCTCACACACAAACTCAACTTTTTCCCATTGACAAATTTTGTCTCTTTCTCTATTTATATTAAAAATAATACTTATATAAATATTAATTTAAAATTTATCACAAATAATAAAATAAACAAATTATAAAATAATCATATCCTTTCTCTCTCCACCTTTTCTTTCAAACCGAATCTCACTCCCATACCCATAAACAAACCAAACGGACCCTAAATAAACTTTATTAGGTGGTAATTAAGTTCTTGTTATGGTCACATGGTTTATTCAATCATAATCATCCAATAATTATGATATATCTTGTCTCGTAATGATGAATGGGATCCTAAAATTATTTTATTCGTAGAAAAATCATTGTTAAGTATATATATATATTTTTTTTTCATGTTTCGTGTTTAGTGAATCTTTTAGCTGATTTCCACATGACAATATCATTATCATAACAAAACTATGATCGATGCCATTCTTTTGTAACATAAGAGTTGTGTAGTTGTAAACTTGTAAATATGTAAATGTAAAACTAAATTTTTTTATAGAGTTTGTTAATGGTTAAAGAAAACATGCAAAACAAAATAATTTCAAAAAGAACTATGCTCATCGATATGTGAACATTTCAAAATTTAATGGCCAACCATTTATTGTATGCTGGTTGTTTCGTAGTACAATTTCTCATTAAGTCATTATAGATGTATAATTGTACTTCTTTTTGCGTGTATATTTGAGAGGAATCAAAATACAATACAATTTGTAAGATCGTTATAATGTTTGTGAGAGAACAAAAAAAAAGATTGTATCTAAACCTACGAATTTGCATTGGTGTTAACAATAACGGGTGTGTGGATTAGTGAATGTCAACTTTTTGGATTATTTTGGAGTGTCGTAATCGGATTGCAAAATTCCTTCTTTTATCATTTGCATGTTTGCATTTCGCGATCTTTAAGCTACCAACAACGTGGTCTACTGGTAGTCAAGTATTCTCACATCCTCATAAAAGATACCATAAAGGTATCTTGGGTAGTCACGATTGTTCAAACTTCACTACGTAAACATCTTTGGGTGCTTATGAAAATGGTCGGAGACGGCCACGATGACATGTACTGGTTAGGCCACGTACGTGTAAGTCAAAATACTTTTCATTTAAAGGACAATCTAAACATCCAAAATCTCCTCCTTTACCGGTTATAGGCTTGATCGATGATCTTTGGAACTAATAAAATTGTCATATATCTCCACTAGTTGCATAACCTATATGGGCGAGATATTTTCATAATATTTCAATTATGTTTATGTAATAAGTTAATTGTTTAGTTTAGTGTTCTATATTCTAAAAGATTAAAAACGAAACAAAATTGTCATATATCTCCACTAGTTGCATAACCTATATGGGCGAGATATTTTCATAATATTCAATTATGTTTATGTAATAAGTTAATTGTTTAGTTTAGTGTTCTATATTCTAAAAGATTAAAAACGAAACAAAATTGTCATATATCTCCACTAGTTGCATAACCTATATGGGCGAGATATTTTCATAATATTCAATTATGTTTATGTAATAAGTTAATTGTTTAGTTTAGTGTTCTATATTCTAAAAGATTAAAAACGAAACAAAATTGTCATATATCTCCACTAGTTGCATAACCTATATGGGCGAGATATTTTCATAATATTTCAATTATGTTTATGTAATAAGTTAATTGTTTAGTTTAGTGTTCTATATTCTAAAAGATTAAAAACGAAACAAAATTGTCATATATCTCCACTAGTTGCATAACCTATATGGGCGAGATATTTTCATAATATTCAATTATGTTTATGTAATAAGTTAATTGTTTAGTTTAGTGTTCTATATTCTAAAAGATTAAAAACGAAACAAAATTGTCATATATCTCCACTAGTTGCATAACCTATATGGGCGAGATATTTTCATAATATTCATTTATGTTTATGTAATAAGTTAATTGTTTAGTTTAGTGTTCTATATTCTAAAAGATTAAAAACGAAACAAAATGACTTTTTTGTTAGTGGATTGCATTTTATCGCATTTCAAAGGTAATATAAACAAAAAAGAAAAAGAAACTGGTAAACCCAAGATCATCAAAATTTGCATAACCAAAAATATAAATAAAATGGTATAACAAGAAAAGAAAAACATGACCATGAGTCCCTAATCCTTAAAACACAACCTGTGAAGCAAATGAATCTTTCAATTTTACAAAGTTTAATCTTTTTTTTGCTTTTCTATGATACATAAGTTGTCCATGGAAAAAGACGGGAAGATTTAGAAATAAACAACATCGGACAATGTTTGGCCTTAACTTTTGTTGATGAGAAATGCTAGCTTAAAAAAAAAAAAAAAAAAAAAAAAAAAAAAAAAAAAAAAAAAAAAAAAAAAAAAAAAAAAATCCACACACACATGTGTCATGTGAATATGGTGAGTAAATAAGAGCAATGCTACATCTATAAAAAGCTTATAAAATTAAATCTACAAAATGACTTGGTATGTGCAGTGGTTAAATTATTTTGCATCATAATCTATCTTTCTTCTTTCTTACCCTTCACAATCGGTTGCCAAGTCATTGATTGGTTCAATTCACCTGTTGACAAATTTTTGTAAAATTTTATTGGATGTAGCATTTGTTTTTGTTGGTTGCATTGCAAAACAAACGGAAACAAGGAGCCACCTTCTGTTCATCAAAACCTCGAAATTTCACGAAATACCAGTGGTCACCAAATTTTGTGACGCATGTTTTGTTTAATTAATGTATTTTATTATGGTAAAAAAACATGCGAACCTAATCACTTATAAAACTAGATCCGCGCGTGTTTGCGCTATCTCTAGTCTTTGCTCTTTTCGGGATTTTTTTAGGATTGAAGATTCGATATGGCTAAAATACATAGCTCAAAAACAAAATACGCCACTATTATAAATTTATAAACTTTGGTGACAAAAATAGGGGTGAGCATCGGGCCAGAACCGACCCGTCCTGACCCGAAACCGATTAACTGAAAAATCAAAACCGAGTCCTAAGTCCTAACAGTCCCGAAAACCGTTCGGTCGGGGTCGGTTTAGTCGGTATATTGGTTTGTTTTTTCGGTTTTTGTCCCGTCCCGACAGTCGCGAAAACCGATCAGCTGAAAAACCAAAACCGAGTCCCGACCCGAGTAGTTCGGTCTCGGGACGGTTTAGCACAGTTTCGGGACGGTTTTTTTGGGATTTCGGGATTCAGTCGGGATTCACACCTAGACAAAAATGTACAAGATACAATAATCAAAGCCCATTTCCACAATTCCAATATAATATTTTTGAACCTTGGCGGTCAATACCCATTTGGCCTTTCAAAATCCACACACACACGCACACAAACCCTAAAGCCTAAATTAATAAATTTATTAAAAAAAAATGAAAGGAATGAAGCCGTTGAAGCAGCTCAAGCTCTCTGTTCCAGCTCAAGAAGCTCCAATCACCAGCTTCTTGTAACATTCTATTACTATTATTTACATTTCTTCGTTTTATTCGTTTACCGCGTTCCGTAAATTGAATTAATGTTTTGCGTTTATAAACGTTGAAGTGGATATACCCGATACGATGTTATTTATAATTCTAGATTTAAAGTGCATTGTTTAAAATTGATGTTATTTGTTTATTTGATTCATAGTCGTGTTTTCGTGTTTCTGTAAGTTGCTTATATATTTAGGGGGTGTTTGTTTAAGCTTATATGGCCGGCTTATGGCTTTTGTGGTTTTCGGCTTATGTTTCATAAGCTCACTTTTTGTGGCTTATTTTGAAAATTTTCGGCTTTTATAAGCTTATCATGTCATAATAAGCTTATATAAGCTGAAAAGTTTGAATTTAAGCCACAAAAAGTGGGTTTATGAAACATAAGCCAAAAACCAAATATGCCATAAGCCGGCTATATATAAGCCAAAACAAGCACCCCCTTAGGTCAGGTAGTTTGGTTATAAATAGACATTAGTAACTTTTGAATTAAATTTTTTGTATTTTTGAATCTTTTGTATTTGGTTCGATAATTTTGAATAAAGTTTCCGCTTAGTTTGTCGGTTTTGTTTCATCCTTTGTTTGTGATTGCGTTTATATTTCTGTAGATTGGCTAAAATTTTGTGTATTGACTTACTTTAAGCATTTAAGGGGGTGTTCTGTTTAAGCTTATATAATGGGCTTATGGCTTATGTGGTTTTCGGCTTATGTTTCATAAGCGCACTTTTTGTGGCTTATTTTGAAACTTTTTGACTTATATAAGCTTATTATGTCATAATAAGCTAATATAAGGCTATAAGCCGAAAAGTTTCAAAATAAGCCACAAAAAGTGCGCTTATGAAACATAAGCCGAAAACCACATAAGCCATAAACCCACTATATAAGCTTAAACAAACACCCCCTTATGCATTTATAAAAGTTATACTGGCTGTTTAGTAACTTTGGTAGTTTGTTTGAGTCGGATTAGGATTAGTCTTATGTCAGTTAGTTTGGTCTATAAATAGTTTGGTGCGATGATTTTGAATAAAGTTTCCGCTTAGCTTGTCGATTTTGTGTTGTTTCATCCTTTGATTCCCAACACTGGATATATAGATTTGGATGCTACTTATCTCCTCCGTTGGTTTGTGATTGGGTTTATATATCTGTAGGTTGGTTAAAATTTTGTGTATTGACTTAAGTTAAGCGTTTAAATGTTGCCCTTGACTTGTTATGAGCATAAATGTTTCACTGGATTTGTTGAATACTTGAATACGGTATTATTTGCACTTCTGGATTTTCATACTAATTTTTTTGTATATAGTCATGCATTTAACAGTTATATTATAATTGTAGGACTGCAAGTGGGACATTTCATGATGGGGATTTACTTTTGAACTTGAAAGGTTTAAGACTCAAATCCGAGGAAAAAGAAACTGCTGTAAGTTTCTAACCTTTTTCATATGTAATCGGCTTAAATAGAATGTGTTTCCCACAATCTTGTGAAAGCTCTATTTGGCTCACTCACCCATTAATGTCATCACTATATAACCAAGCCATTCTGGTCCCGTGGACAAGCTGACACTGCGTTAGTTATTTATAAATTAAACTTTTCAATTAGTGTACGACAGTAACTGGCTAAAGTAGTCTTCACAATCGATAATTGATCACAGGTTTTCCTTATATCAGATATTCTACTAAATATGAACTTTTTAAGAGTTAAACTTGTAGAGGATCTCAATGACGGTATCAGGCTGTTAGCGTGAAAATTGAATAGCATGTAGGAATTATTGGGAAACGATAAAAGATACATTTTGTTATTGAGATTGAATAGCATATGGAAAACAATGGATCGAAGGTGTATGATATCTATGAACTCATTTTGATTTTGCTACTTGGACAGATTACAGAAACCAAGGAGGTTGATCTACAGTTTTCACTAGAAGACCTTGAAACCATCAAAGTCATTGGAAAAGGAAGCGGAGGTGTTGTTCAACTGGTTCGACATAAATGGGTTGGAACATTATTTGCTTTGAAGGTTAGATTGTTATAAATTCATATTACCTGTTTTTTGTTTGTCTACAAACTTATTGTTCATTCTGCATTTTGCTATTGATTTCTATGACTGCAAAAGATGAACGTTATATGGAATAGACTAGAATACTAGACAGGAACACTTGTTGCATATAAAACCATCTCAATGGCTTGTCACCTATCTCGTGTTTCTTTTTCAATACACAAGCTTCTTACATACTCAGATCTTTCTGACTTTATTTGTTGCGTATTAACTTGCATTTCAACTCTAAAACTATTGAGGCTCTACAGTTAGGTGAACGGAAATCAGAGGAGTCCTTATTTGTTGCTATATCAACTTTTTCATGAGTCGCTACCCTTTTTTTGACTTGCATTGCTGCATACATTACTTCTACGTCCTTGGGTTTTGTTTTAGCACAAACAGAGGTCGTATGGGTTGAATTGACGAAAGTTGGCCAAAGTCTATTTTCGAATGCATACGATCTTCTATACCATTTTATTCAAAATATTATATTATTGTGCTTGTAATGGTATTGCTTTTGTAATCATAGCGAGCCCATTAACATAAGAAATGTGCCCAGAAAATTTGTGGGTCAACTCAGACCGGTTCTCTTTTCCAAGCCTTTCATGTGACCTTGGCATCTTTTTGGATATGCATTCTTATAACTTTGGAATGCCTGGTTTATACTTTGTAGGTGATTCAGATGAACATACAAGAAGAAATTCGTAAACAGATTGTGCAAGAGCTCAAAATTAATCAGGCATCACAATGTCCTCATGTTGTGGTTTGTTACCACTCTTTCTACCATAATGGAGCCATCTCTTTGGTATTCGAATACATGGACCGTGGATCTTTAGTGGATGTTATTAGACAACTTAAGACGATTCTTGAACCATATCTTGCTGTTGTCTGCAAACAGGTTAGTTTATGATTCGATCATGCCTTCTTTCCATGCATTTCAGAAGACATATGTATAAGCTTGTTTAAATGTTACCCAGGTGCTGCAGGGTCTTGTGTATTTACACAATGAAAGACATGTAATTCATCGCGACATTAAGCCATCTAACCTTCTGGTAAACCAAAAAGGACAAGTGAAAATTACAGATTTCGGCGTGAGTGCAATGCTGGCCACCTCTATGGGTCAACGAGACACATTTGTGGGAACATATAACTACATGTCGGTAAGTGGTATTTTAATGTAATTACATGTTTTTCTTTCAGTTAATTTTGTTACAACTAGCATGAAACTGATTATTAAGAACTGTTTAACCTATATGTTGCCTTTATTTTCTTAAGCCGGAAAGAATCAGTGGGGGAGCTTATGACTATAAAAGTGACATTTGGAGTTTGGGACTAGTGATCCTCGAGTGTGCTATAGGACGATTCCCCTATATACAAACTGAAGATCAACAAGTTTTGCCAAGTTTCTATGAACTTTTAGATGCTATTGTCTCAAAGCCGCCACCTTCTGCTCCAACTGATCAGTTTTCACCAGAGTTCTGTTCGTTTGTCTCTTCCTGGTAAGTTAAAGTTACAAAATTTCGTCTTATAAGGTTTATACATCAGCCAAAAGTAACTAAATTTTCTTAGGGTAGTTCTTTACGTTGATTATACTATGCGCATATGAGAGCTAAGGTTGTGTGAACTGTGAACATCATGTATGTTACTTTTGGTCTTGGGCGTTCTCATCCTTAATATAACTTTGATCATACTGTTTTTATGAATATGCAGCATTCAGAAAGATCCTAAGAATAGATCATCAGCTCTAGACCTTTTGGTTAGTGTAACTTCTCCATGGCAACTTTATATTTTGGATTTACTGGTGGCAATTTCGACCCGTTTACTTATGAATGGTCAAACATGTCAAATAATTATTTTTAGCCAAAAGGTGAGTGGGTCAAATTGTTTGAGGGGATTGAAGCTTTGAAAGTTATCCAACCTGTTTTGACCCGTACATAAAACCTCTAAAATCATTTTATTCAAATTTTTAGATATCATTGTAACAGAATTCTTTTTGGGATCATATGATTAATAAAAAAAAGTGTTAGTGGGTGGTCAACGCAACCTGTTTTGACCCGTACTAAAAAGGATTTGTTTCTACTTTCTACTCAAACCCGTTATAACTTGTCATCACCCCGTCCATCTTTGTCTCCTATAGTTATGATGCATTTGGCCTGTACTAAAATGATTTATTCTGTTTGTCTTTCAGAGTCATCCGTTCATTAAGAAATTTGAAGACATGGATATTGATCTTGCAATTCTGGTAGGTTGCTTGGAACCCCCGATCAATTTCACAAGATAAATTTGCATGTAAACGTGTAACGAGCATTTGCTATGTATAATCAGCTGTCATATTCGCTATGTATAATGTTTCACATATTCAGCACATATTATTGCGGTATATTTCTGCAGCTTGCATTCGTATGACATCGTCAAGTAGTAATGAATGTGCCGTTTCTTTGACTAGCAATTGAGCCTTTGTAATATGGTTTCTGGGAGTAAAAGTTGACACCAGTTTTAGCAACAATTATTAGAATTGTGTCTGAAATAGTTGTAATTCAGCTTATAGGACGTGGCCAGTAAGGGACTTATCCTTCTCACATGAGGTCTAGGTTTGGGAGTGGCTAAGAAAATGGTCGGAAACTGTCATGAGAATATCATGTTAGGCGTATACATGTGAGTCAAATACTCGTCTTCACGGGATAACCCTCATCCATTTACCCTTGTAGGCGCATGTGTACAAAGGTCCAAATGTATGGCTATTGGCATCGAACCGGTCCAAAATGCCAGTTACTTAATTCAAAGTTAACCAGATTTGAATGGTATGTTAGTTATGAGGTAAAACAAATAAGATTACACATTTTAAGTTTAAAGATAAATAAGTACACAACAAGTTTAAGCCAATACAATAGAAAAACACATCAATATCATATTGGTTTCTGCTGATAGATAGGTGATTTAACACTTAAAGGCCAAAACCAATTGTATTCGATACTCATTTTGTTATCTTCTTTTTTATATCAACACTTATTTAATTAATATCTCTTTGTTATACTTGTGGCCAAAGAGTTATGTAATGCACCTAGTTTTGTATAAAACCAGCAACTATAGTTATAAAAAGCAAACGCAATACAAATATACATGAAACGTTCCAACATTCATATTTTGTTTATTTTATGCAAGGGAAATATTAGAGGGTGTTTGTTTAGACTTTTATATGAATAGTTTAATTGATATTGTTTACTACTCGTAGTATATTTTATTGACCATTATCCGTAAAGTTAAATAGTTAATCTTACAATGTACGTATAATCAAAAAATTGTATTATAGAAGTTTACGGCTAATAAAAGTTTAAGTTTGTGCTATAAACAAAAAATATTTTATAAACTAACTTATTTTATAAGCTTCTATAAACCTCGCATTAAGGCTGCCCACAATGGTCGATCGAACATGTGGCTCACTGGGGTCACTCAGGGTCGCCACCATTGCAGCTTGAGGGTCGCTTTAGGTCGGTCAGTTCCAATTTGGACGAACGGTTCGTGGCCTCGACCTTTCAATTTGTGATGTGTAATGTTTGTGTTTTAATTAACTAAAATATCTTTTTGTTGAGTATGTTTTTGTAATGTAGATCGCTTTACTATGTCTAAAAAATCGCATATAGGTTAACCGAGAAAAAAAACTAGAGCGACAGAAAAATTATGAGTCAGTGCAAGGGTTATTTATTTATTTTATTTTATTTTTTATTTTTAATCTGGAAGAATGTGGACCCGAGCCCACATGCGATTATCAGTTAGTATGCAATCACAATTATTGTTATGTTGTAATGGTGTAAGTTTTTATTTTGGGAATTGATTTGCACACTTTGCTTTTTTATTGAGACACTCTAAGTATCGCATCAGACAGTTGTACCATATTTATATCATGCTTTAATAACTTGTATAATAAGTGTGCAAATAAAAAAGAGGAGTGTGCAAATCACCTCTTTTTTATTTTTAGGGTCCACTATTTTAATCTTCTTGTTAATTTAGTGGATGCTTTTGTTTGTATTTAGTCTTGTTTTGCTTCAATATATTTGCCTTTCAAACAAAAAAAAGTTTTATATAAAACCATTTAACTTGATAAACACCCCTATTACTATTATGCGTAGCCTAATCACAACCGAAACAACGTTCAAATGTTAGCGGCCTCAAAATAAGTGTTCACTTGTACTTTTCAACCAATAAGATGTGACTTTAGTGGGTAAAAATAATGTTTAATTGGTGGAGAATTTAATTAGTGGAATCTGCTAAAACTTTGTGCATTATTAAAGTGGACACTTAATATGGGACACACAGAGTAGAAAATAAGTTTGATCTTATCCATTAGGTCCCTAGTCCTTGTCACATCACGTGCCCCCTATCCACACCATCACGTGCCCCCATCCACCCTCATTTACAATTTTACATTTCTAGATACTTCCAAATCCCCTATATAAACACCCCCACCACCTCACTCACTCTCTCACTCAAATCACTCTATAACCAATTTCACAAAATGAAGAACAACGGTAAGAGCATCAAGTCCACCACAAAAAAAGACCGGAAATCGTCAACCGGAATGAACGGATCACCGAAGAAAGGAGGACACGGAGGCAAGTTCACCTGGTCAGGCGACTCCAACAACTTCTTCTCTCCGTCTGAGTTAGGTCATCATGATGTCACTTTTTACGATGATGTTGATGTTGACGTTGATGACGTCATCACCGATTCTAAATCTGATTAGCCTGCTTGTTGATGATAATGATGACGTCATCGATTTGAAAGGTGTTTGATGTGATTAGTACTAGTAGTAAGGATAATAATAAAGTTTTTTTTTACTAGTTATTAAGTTTGTTGATGACGTCATCGATTTAAAAGGTGTGAGTAGTTAATGGAGTTGTTGATGATGATGATGACGTCATCGGTTCAGAAGCATGTTATTGTTGATGATGATGATGATGACGTCATTGATTCTAAATCTGTTTGATGTTAATAAGGTGTTTTTTTTTTACTGCTAGTTTAATTTGAATATCTGCTACGGTTTATTTTTTGTTTTTAGTTTTTGGTGACGTCATCGATTCTAAATCTGATGAGAGCTGTTGATGATGATGACGTCATGGATTTAAAATTTGTTGATGTTGAGTAGCTTAATAGTAGATCGTAATTTTTTTTAATCGAGTTGTTGTTGATGATGATGATGATGACGTCATCATTTCATTCAGAGTCTGTTTTGATGTAATTAGTAGTAGCAGTACGGATGATAATAATAGTCTTCAGGTAACCGATCGGTTTATAGAGTAATACGAGTAGTTGATGACGTCATCGATCTTAAATTTGCTGATGTTGATGTAATGATGTCGTAATCATAATGATTTTCTTTCGATTAACGAGTAGTTTATGATGTGATTGATTGATCTGAATTTTGTTGATGTTATGAGTAGATCGATATATCCAAATTCTGATCGTAGTCTTGACCTATATGTTGTGATTGGATAATAAGTTCCTAATTCTGAATTTGGATTGCTTGTTGAATGTTAGACGATTAGTACCGGGTGTTTAGGCCCGTTGGCTCATATTGTATCTTATTTATTCATTCACATGTACCGAACTTATTCATTCAATACATACAATTTACACAAACCTACATTGAATTCATCCGCCAGTCTTTAGGCGCAGCTGTTCATCCTTTTTAAGCTTACAATCAAGTAAAACAATGATTTTATTTATGAAATCTATCCAAAAAATTTACTTTGTACTCCTAGTAATGTTGAAAGCTAAAATGAGAAAGTTAAAAAGGAAAAAGAAAACCGATCAAAACAAAGGGATTTTACTCCTAGTATTGTGATTATCCTAGTTGAACTAATGTGTGCGTCATTGGTATATTTTGTGACGAATTGAATGGATCCTATCGAAAAGGTACATGAATGGATTCATAACCCGTGGAAGAGTATTGAGAGTTACTTTACTTTTTACACATAATTGACATATCCACGTCAATGAGTTCAAACCGTTTTGACTAGTCGATCAAAAGGTCGAAAATATGGTTACCACCCAAAAGACATGTCCATGTTGATTGCTAATGCCAATTGTCACATAAGCTCGTTACCGATTTACCTTTTTGCCAATGTCCAATGCACTTATAACATGCTTATTTATAGAGCATGCACTTAACATAAAAAAAAGATTTCATATCATAAAACTCAAAAAAGAGTTTTAGATTCCCCTACAATACGATAGTTTTTAAACTTACTAACCATTTATAACATTGTTTTAAGTTATAAAACGATTTAGGATATGACTTTACTTTAAGTTAAAGTTGTTGAACTATTCTTTTTATTCAAGTTATGAAACTTATAAGAAATGATATTTAGATCTCTGTTTAAGAATTTCATCGTAATAAGATCAACATTTAGAATTTCAGCATTAATACAAGCGAACTAAACATATTTTTAACGCGCTAAATAACGTATATGTTGTGTTTTATAAATTCAATGGTTAAGTGTTATGTTTAATGAGTTCAATGGCAAATATTAATATGGACAAGAGGAGAAATCATTTAAGCCAATAATCTTTATATATTGAGAAAATATGGGAGCTTAATTAATATTATTATTAAAAATGCAATTACTCATCTTTTTAAATTTAAATATTTTATAAACTGTTAATCGTTTAGCAACACAAATTATACCATAACGATTAATATTTTATTACCTTTCAGTAGAGTGACACTTTCATATACTTTCAGCGAATAATTTTTTTTCGTTTTTTTTACCAAAGGATCAATCCTACTTGCACCTTTTTTTCCCCCCAAAAAATTAATAAATTTTAAGGAATTAACTGTTAAGCGAATATATTTACAACATCGTGACAAGTATTTAATTATTTTTCAATAAATGAACACTTTGATATATTTTCGACATTTTTTTTTTCACTTTTCATTATTTTTCGTCTTTTTTTTTTCTTTTTTTTCATTGCACAAACTTGCACGAGAAAACACATTTAATTCAACACTAATTTGAATATTCGAATATTTAAACATGTATTAAAATGAATATAACTTTTTCTACAAAATTCTAAAAGATTCATCGTTTTTTTACTGAAAACTAGAAATTCATAGCTTTACCATGTATAACACATTATATTCCAAATTGTATATTAGTTCATTTAAATTCGTCAAAGTTAGATAAAACCGTAAAATTATATGTGGTTTTACCTCATGTGATATTTTTCACATATGATTAAAGAAATTTCATATATGAACTGTTACAATTTATAATTTAAATATAGTGTGTGATTTATGCCGAGAATGGCCGTGTCTATGGGGATTACCGATGGTTTGAAAGCCATTAATGTGTGTTTTTTAAACAGTTCGAACTTTCATATTAATGTTAAATCACATGCAATGCTTCATACGAATTTCAATACTAAAAAAAACGTAAAGAAAGGTTAAGAAAACGAAAAAAATAATTCGTCGAAAATATATGAAAGTGCATATCTATTGAATGATAATTAAATGTTTGTCGCAATAGTGTAATTTATTTTCACTAACGATTAACGGTTCATAAAAATATTTTAATTATTAAAAGATGGTGGAATTACATTTTTTTTTATTAAAATATTAATTAATATCTACCTTTTTGTTAATACAAAAAATAAGTAACTAAAATTTGTCTGTTCTTATGCAAAAAAAACTTTTGATAAATATATGATCTTTATTCTCCAGTATTTAAGTTAACTCAAGAAAACCGCAAAGTTAAGTAAAATCCTTTTGCTCCTTTCGTCCAATATATTGTCCATATTTTCATTTCGATTTATTTCAAATTAATTGGCCACTAATAAAAATAAGTTAGAAAAATTGATTAAGATTACTATATTAACTTTACTTGGAATTGTCGCATCACGTGCCCCCTATCCACACCATCACGTGCCCCCACCCACCCTCATTTCTAGACACTTCCAATTCCCCTATATAAACACCCCCACTATCAAACCCTCACTCACTCACTGTATAACAAACAATCTAAAAAGTGAAAAATGAAGAAGAACGGGAAGAGCATCAAGTCCACCACAAAAAAAGACCGGAAATCGTCAACCGGAATGAACGGATCACCGAAGAAAGGAGGACACGGAGGCAAGTTCACCTGGTCAGGCGACTCCAACAACTTCTTCTCTCCGTCTGAGTTAGGTCATCATGATGTTACTTTTTACGATGATGATGTTGACGTTGATGACGTCACCGATTCCAAATCTGTTGAGTAGTAGTTTAATCGAGTTGTAGTTGATGATGATGATGACGTCATCGCGTGGTAATAATAATTTCGTTGTTAATAAAGTTTAACTAGTATTAGTAGTTAAATTTGATGTTGATGATGATGATGATGATGACGTCATCGATTTAAAATCTGTTGATGTTGAGTAGTTTAATGCTAGATCGTATTTTTTTTTAAATCGAGTTGTTGATGATGATGATGACGTCATAATTTCAGAGTCCGTTTAATAGTCTTCAGTTAGCCGATCGTATCGTTTTATCGAGTTAGCCGATCGTATCGTATCGTTTTATCGAGTAATAGTTTCGATGTTAATTGTGATAGTTAATGATGATGATGACGTCATTGATTTTCAATTTGTTGATATTGATCGTTTAGTTAAGCTTAATGATCTCGTGATGTAATGATGTTAAGACGATTAATCGCGTAATGATAATGATTTTCTTTCGATTAACGAGTTGTTGTGATTGTGGTGTAGTTGATGGATTTGATTGATCTAAATTTTGTTGGTGTTATGAGTAGATCGATATATCCTATCGTGTTATCGAGTATGCATCGACGCGTGATAAGTACGGATAAGAAACTTTTTGTGAAAGATGAAATATATTAGCTCAAAACATCAACATAATCTACAAGTAGAAGCAATCAATTTTAGACAATGTAATAGACAATAGCAACAACTTGGAAGCTTAAAAAACAAATTACAAGACTTTCATACTATCTTGAAGACAACCCTGATTACAAAACAAGAATACCACTGAGCTGATACTAGCAGTCTCTGATTCTTTGATCATTTACCAACTAATAAATTCAAACATCAACAACTACTAAACTATAAGGTGGTAAAGAAGGCCTTATCATTGTAGATAGAGGTGGCAAAACGGGCGGGGCGGCGGGCACGGGCACGGGTTTAAACGGGCACGGGCTAAACGGGAATGAGCCAAACGGACACATGTTATACAAATTGCTTAAAAAAAGATTTAAAACGATGAAATAAATTCCTTCAACATAATATCTTATTTATATTTAAAAAGTTAAATAGATCATACGTATAAGTTTTTTTTTTAAAATGATCGTAATATTCTCCGATTGAGAAAAAAATATGTGGCCGTTAGTGCCCATTTAAGATTTCAATTGTATGTGCCCATTTCAAAAAAATGAGGGGGCTAAATGTGCCCAAATTTTTTACAAAGTAGTCAAAATTAGCCCATTTTTTTGAATTCGGGCACAAATTGCCACATCTAATTGTAGATGTAAACCCACACCTCCACAAGTCAAATTTACTGATGAGTGAACATTTGAAAAAGTTCGTTGCTATTAGATGACTTTTTTAAGAACAATGACTTGTAGCATATATAAAAAATTTGACGTGGACAATAATGGTACAATTCATGACGTGACATGCGTGTTTGGCAGATGACATAGGTTTTAGAGGTTAAAAATGGGTTTTTATTAATATCAACCAAAAACCGACAAAGTTTGATGGGTACATAGTATTATAATATTTTATCGGGTCTATGGCTGATAAGTGAGTATTTAAAAAAATTCGTTGTTATTAGATGACTTTAAAAGAAAATCAAACAAAAGGATTTTACTCATTAGAAAATGAGGCAAATCACAAATGACAAAAACCGAAATTCATTATTGCATGTATATCCTTTCGAAGTTTTCTCCCTCTTGAATCGTACCCATACTTATACATATACCCATCTTTAAATCAAACGCCCCCTTAATTTAAGAATGAATTCAGACCACATATGGATTTAAAAGAAGCTTGATTTTTGCAACACTAATGCAACTTGTTGATGCATCGAAGCAGTTGACAAGATTTATGGATCAGTTACATTTTTTGATGTTGATATACTTGTAGTTATGAGAAATGATAAAAACACAAGTATAATAGACATTTTATATTTATATTATAGTTATAATGTATTTTGAGTATTTAAATATATAAAAATTAATTATTTGGATATATTTGACATTTTTAAAGGTTTGAAAGAATATACATGTAATTATAAGTTTTGATTGAATATATATATAATTTTAAGTCTTTAAAATGATATACGCAATTCACCTTATTATTTATGTTTGTTCAAAATAATAATAATAATAATAATAATAATAATAATAATAATAATAATAATAAAATAAAATAAAGAAAAAGAAAAAATTATGTTCAATTTTTTTTATATAATTCTTATCTGAATGTCTTTTTTATTTTGTCATTCTATTCAAAACTTATATTAAGTGCTCATTTCACATTTCTTCAAAACTTATATTAAGATACATAATTCAACACATCCTAAATTTATTTCCAAACCCAAAATCATAATCCAAAAGCTATCTACATTTTTGGTTATAACATTTTGACTTTCAAAAAAAAAAAAAAAAAAAAAAAAAAAAAAAAAAAAAAAAAAAAAAAA
>LBNU01007551.1:44801-55224 GCA_014162995.1 Artemisia annua
TCATCAACCGAATACTACCTCCACGACCTACCTTCATCATACAATTTAGTACTCAAAGAGGTGTTAGGTAGAGCTAGGTTTCTGAAATCGATCCAGTGTAAGCATGACGAAGGGTTAGTTTTGGTGAAGGTGTATTTTAAGAGAGGCGATTCGATTGATTTGCGCGAATATGAGCGGAAATTGGCGCGTATTCGCGAGGTTTTTAGCCGGATTGAGAATCCTCATGTTTGGCCATTTCAGGTTGATTTTTGATATTTGATTGTTTATGTTGCGCGAATTAGTAGTTTTTTTTGTATGTGATGGTATATACGAGTTTATGTTAGTTTTAGCGCGCCGCTTAACATTGCCTTCCACATATTGTCCTTAGGCGCGTTAGTTATAATATTGTCCTTAGGCGCGTTAGTTATAATATTGTCCTTAGGCGCGTTAGTTGTATTAATTTATTAAATCATGTTATATTCAATAAAAAAGTAAGGAATAAGATTGCACGAACAATACAAGCATCATCAACCGAATACTACCTCCACGACCTACCTTCATCATACAATTTAGTACTCAAAGAGGTGTTAGGTAGAGCTAGGTTTTTGAAATCGATTCAGTGTAAGCATGACGAAGGGTTAGTTTTGGTGAAGGTGTATTTTAAGAGAGGCGATTCGATTGATTTGCGCGAATATGAGCGCAAATTGGCGCGTATTCGCGAGGTTTTTAGTCGGATTGAGAATCCTCATGTTTGGCCATTTCAGGTTGATTTTTGATATTTGATTGTTTATGTTGCGCGAATTAGTAGTTATTTAGTATGTGATGGTGTATACGAGTTTATGTTAGTTTTAGCGCGCCGCTTAGTCAGTCTGAACATTGCCTTCCACATATTGTCCTTAGGCGCGTAAGTTATAATATTGTCCTTAGGTGCGTTAGTTATATTAATTTATTAAATCATGTTATATTCAATAGAAAATAGGGAATAAGATTGCACGAACAATACAAGCATCATCAACCGAATACTACCTCCACGACCTACCTTCATCATACAATTTAGTGCTCAAAGAGGTGTTAGGTAGAGCTAGGTTTCTGAAATCGATTCAGTGTAAGCATGATGAAGGATTAGTTTTGGTGAAGGTTTATTTTAAGCGAGGCGATTCGATTGATTTGCGCGAATATGAGCGGAAATTGGCGCGTATTCGCGAGGTTTTTAGTCGGATTGAGAATCCTCATGTTTGGCCATTTCAGGTTGATTTTTTGAATTTGATTGTTTATGTTGCGCGAATTAGTAGTTTTTTAGTATGTGATGGTGTATATGAGTTTATGTTAGTCTTAGCGCGCCGCTTAGTCAGTCTGAACATTGCCTTCCACATATTGTCCTTAGGCGCGTTAGTTATATTAATTTATTAAACCATGTTATATTCAATAAAAAATAGGGAATAAGATTGCTCGAACAACACAAGCTTCATCAACCGAATACTACCTCCACGACCTACCTTCATCATACAATTTAGTGCTGAAAGAGGTGTTAGGTAGAGCTAGGTTTCTGAAATCGATTCAGTGTAAGCATGACGAAGGATTAGTTTTGGTGAAGGTTTATTTTAAACGAGGCGATTCGATTGATTTGCGTGAATATGAGCGGAAATTGGCGCGTATTCGTGAGGTTTTTAGTCGGATTGAGAATCCTCATGTTTGGCCATTTCAGGTTGATTTTTTGATTGTTTATGTGAATTTGATTGTGATATGTGTATGTTGCGCGAATTACTAGTTATTTAGTATGTGGTGCTATGTATGAGTTTATATTAGTTTTTAGCGTGCCGCTGATTTGAACTTTGCCTTTCGCATATTGTCCTTTGCCGTTGAGTCTGAACATTGCCTTCCACATATTGTCCTTAGGCGCGTTAATTATGTTAGTTTATGTTATGCAAATTAGGAGTTTATATTAGTTTTTAGCGCTCGAGTTAGTCTGAAACATTGCCTTCCACATATTGTCCTTTGGCGCGTTAATTATATTATTTTATTAATTCATGTTATATTCACCATAACACCCACACACGTTATCTCAAACCCTAATTCAATAAAAAAATGGGGAATAAGATCACACGAACAACACACACATACGTTAGATTGTTTGAATTTAATTTTGAATGATTAGTGTATAGTAGTTTTTAAGCTGTTAAGTTAGTTTGAACATTGCCTTTCACATATTGTCTTTTGGGCGGGGCGTGTGGGCGCGCGGACAGTTACTGTTTATGATAGGGAGAATGCTTATGTTTGGCCATTCCAGGTTGATTATGTATTTGATTGTGATTTTTGATTGTTTATGTTGCGCGAATTAGTAGTATTTTAGTATGTGATGCTATATGTGAGTTTATATTAGTTTTTAGCGTGCCGCTTAGTCAGTCTGGACATTGCCTTCCACATATTGTCCTTAGGCGCGTTAGTTATAATATTGTCCTTAGGCGCGTTATTTATATTAGTTTATTAAATCATGTTATATTCAATAGAAAATAGGGAATAAGATTGCACGAACAATACAAGCATCATCAACCGAATACTATCTCCATGACCTACCTTCATCTTATAATTTAGTACTCAAAGAGGTGTTAGGTAGAGCTAGGTTTTTGAAATCGATTCAGTGTAAACATGATGAAGGATTAGTTTTGGTGAAGGTTTATTTTAAGCGAGGCGATTCGATTGATTTGCGCGAATATGAGCGGAAACTGGCGCGTATTCGCGAGGTTTTTAGTCGGATTGAGAATCCTCATGTTTGGCCATTTCAGGTTGATTTTTGATATTTGATTGTTTATGTTGCGCGAATTAGTAGTTATTTAGTATGTGATGCTATATACGAGTTTATGTTAGTTTTAGCGCGCCGCTTAGAACACTGCCTTCCACATATTGTCCTTAGGCGCGTTAGTTATAATATTGTCCTTAGGTGCGTTAGTTATATTAATTTATTAAATCATGTTATGTTCAATAGAAAATAGGGAATAAGATTGCACGAACAATACAAGCATCATCAACCGAATACTACCTCCACGACCTACCTTCATCTTACAATTTAGTACTCAAAGAGGTGTTAGGTAGAGCTAGGTTTCTGAAATTTATTCAGTGTAAGCATGACGAAGGATTAGTTTTGGTGAAGGTTTATTTTAAAAGAGGCGATTCGATTGATTTGCGCGAATATGAGCGGAAATTGGCGCGTATTCGCGAGGTTTTTAGTCGGATTGAGAATCCTCATGTTTGGCCATTTCAGGTTGATTTTGTGAATTTGATTGTTTATGTTGCGCGAATTAGTAGTTTTTTTTGTATGTGATGGTATATATGAGTTTATGTTAGTTTTAGCGCGCCGCTTAGTCAGTCTGAACATTGCCTTCCACATATTGTCCTTAGGCGCGTAAGTTATAATATTGTCCTTAGGCGCGTTAGTTATATTAATTTATTAAATCATGTTATATTCAATAAAAAAGTAAGGAATAAGATTGCACGAACAATACAAGCATCATCAACTGAATACTACCTCCACGACCTACCTTCATCTTACAATTTAGTACTGAAAGAGGTGTTAGGTAGAGCTAGGTTTCTGAAATCTATTCAGTGTAAGCATGATGAAGGATTAGTTTTGGTGAAGGTTTATTTTAAAAGAGGCGATTCGATTGATTTGCGCGAATATGAGCGTAAATTGGCGCGTATTCGCGAGGTTTTTAGTCGGATTGAGAATCCTCATGTTTGGCCATTTCAGGTTGATTTTTGATATTTGATTGTGATATGTTTATGTTGCGGGAATTAGTAGTTTTTTAGTATGTGATGCTATATACGAGTTTATGTTAGTCTTAGCGCGCCGCTTAGTCGGTCTGAACGTTGCCTTCCTCATATTGTCCTTAGGCGCGTTAGTTATATTAATTTATTAAATCATGTTATATTCAATAAAAAATAGGGAATAAGATTGCACGAACAATACAAGCTTCATCAACCGAATACTATCTCCACGATTTACCTTCATCATACAATTTAGTACTCAAAGAGGTGTTAGGTAGAGCTAGGTTTTTGAAATCTATCCGGTGTAAACATGATGAAGGATTAGTTTTGGTGAAGGTTTATTTTAAGCGAGGCGATTTGATTGATTTGCGCGAATATGAGCGTAAATTGGCGCGTATTCGCGAGGTTTTTAGTCGGATTGAGAATCCTCATGTTTGGCCATTTCAGGTTGATTGCTTGAATTTGATTGTTTATGTTACGCAAATTAGTAGTAATTTAGTATATGAGTTTATATTAGTTTTTTTCGGGCCGCTGAGTTAGTCTAAACATTGCCTTCCGCATATTGTCCTTTGCCGCTTAGTTAGTCCGTCTGAACATTGCCTTCCACATATTGTCCTTTGCCGTTAGTTAGTGAGTCTGAACATTGCCTTCCACATATTGCCCTTGGGCGCGTTAATTATAGTAGAGCAAAATATGGACTTATGTTAATTCTCGTTAGAAATGGCTATTTGATGTTGCCGTAAGTTTTTTTTGATAACCTTAGGCAAACACGCCCTAGTCCTGTTAAGTTGTTGCTTAGGGCTTGAGATTATGTCATTTTCATGCAGTTTAGGACCTCTATTGCGTTGGAGATAATGCAACACATTACATTTAAATTAGGTCTTTTGCAGTTAGAAGTTAGAACTGCTCTTTACAGTCACTCGGCATGCTACCTGATATAACGTCTGAATATGGCATTGATTGAATGTATTTATTTTTTTGGTGTGCTGAGCCAATTGTATTCAGATTTAAGCTTGTTACGTGTGTATATGTTAACCCAATCTTTGGTTGATGCACCTGATAAAAGTTAAGGATGGCAGACAAACGAGCTTATGTAAAGTTCTTGTGTTAGTGAATATTATTGTTTAAGAAAAAAATCTAATAATGAAATATATTGCAGTTTTGGCTCGAGACTGATAAAGCTGCTTACTTGTTGAGGCAATACTTTTTCAACAATCTTCATGATCGACTGAGTACACGGCCTTTCCTCAGCCTTGTTGAGAAGAAATGGTTGGCTTTTCAGGTTTGCCCTTGACAATGACTTTGTTCAGAGCGCATGAGCCGGTTTTTAATGTTTCTTGTTTTGCAGTTGCTCTATGCAGTGAAACAGTGTCATGACAATGGAATATGTCATGGTGAGCTCCTTTTTTTCATGGGATTGTCTAAATGAGCTCTTGTTTAATGTCTTCTGTGATCAGTTGTGTAATACAAAAACTTATGCAGGTGATATCAAATGTGAGAATGTGTTGGTTACATCTTGGAATTGGCTTTACCTTGCCGATTTTGCATCATTTAAACCAACCTACATTCCTCATGATGATCCCTCTGATTTCTCGTTTTTCTTTGACACCGGGGGAAGGAGACGCTGCTATCTTGCTCCAGAGGTGAGATCTACTTTTCTTCTATCTTGTTGCTTCCCGCTTTTACATAATCTATAAATGTTCATCTGCCTCAACTGTATAAACGTTCTCTACTACTCGTTATATTCCAATTATAAGACCACTTGCCTTTTAATGGTTCTAGTCAAGTGTTTGGCAAGTGTGTTTGCATTGCATTTTTGTCCAATTTTGTTTCCTCATGTTTATATAATTTGTAATGTCTTTGATAGCGTGTGTAGCAATAGGCCTTTCTGACTTTATCATTGATGTTTAGAGATTTTATGAGCATGGAGGTGAGATTCAAGGGGCACAGGATGCACCTTTAAGGCCATCAATGGACATCTTTGCTGTTGGGTAAGATTTTTCTTCTAACTATAACCTCTTTTGTATTTTCCTTGTAATGCGATACCCTAGTTTGTATTCTTGATAGTTGGTGTTCGTAGATATTCAAGGTAAAAATGCTAAAACAATAAACCTTGGTTGAAATACAACTCTTCGGTTAAGAGTTATAGTGTAATGCGATACACTAGTTTGGATTCTTGATAGTTGGTGATTGTATAAAACACTGAAATCTTGGTGAAATAGAACCCTTAAGATAAGAGTTATAGTGTCTACTTGTTCTAATGCTGTTTTTTAAACCTGAGAAATGTGAAATCAATGGATCAAAACTTTTCAAGCCCATCACTCTGTGCATGTATAGTCTTCAAATAACGATTAATCACTAGGAGAACACTAAATTCACATGAGATGTCGAATATACGTTAGGCATACTGGCATAAACCTGAATATGTGACTACAAGATGCTTAAAATTGTTTCTTGGAAATCCTGCACAATACCATTAGAATAGAAGGCAGTTGATATGGGTGGACTAGTCAGGGTCTTCTTGACTTCTTGAGATTTAGGGTATCTCCTAGAGATTAAGTTATCCTCATAGAGAAATTTCCCATAAATCTCAGTGAGCTCAAGGTTTTGAAGATGGTTTGCATTTCTTAGACCCTGAGAGAAGTTTAACCACTTCTCAGGGAGACAGTTGGCAAAGCCAACATTGATTTCATGCTTAGACAGGGTAACACCATCATTGGTCAATTCATTCAGAAGAGTTTTGTAACGGGTATAGGTCTCTGAGAGATTTTCAGAGTCTTTTGCCCTGAAAGTGTTGTACTCAAGTTTCAGGTCCATGATCCTGTTTTCCTTGGTATCTGAGGGGCATTCATAGCTATGAACCAAGTCAGTCCAAGTCTGCTTTGCAGTTGAACAATTGATGATTGATTCCATTATATCATCAGGGAGACAAGATATAATGATGCTTTTCAGGCATTGGTCTTGATTAACCACCCTTCTCTCATCAGAGGTCCACTGAGCTTCAGGTTTAACTAAACCTTCAGCAGTTTTAGGGACATATGGACCCTCATTAATCAGTGTGATGTAATAGGGTTCCATCCCAGTTAAGTAGCAAAGCATGCGCTTTTTCCACTTGTTGAATTTTCCAACTTCGAGTCGGGGAGCAATAGCATTAAAGCTTTCCCTTTATATCGACTAGTTGGGTTACATCATTATCAGCCATGGTAGGATCTTGATTTGAAAAACTTTTGAGCACTCTGTTGTTTTGAAAGTTTTATAAACCAGAGGCTCTGATACCACTTGTTGGTCCCTTTTACTTGGTTAATGGTTAACTACAAAGTTAATCTAACCAAGTTCCATGGAATAATGATGCAAAGATTAATAACTAAGAAATAAAAACGTAAAAGATAAGAAACAAGATTTTCAACGTTTAACTCTTTATTAGAAATTAATCAAAAGAATTATACCCAAGTGTTTGCGGAACAACACTTGGGATTGAAATGACAAGTATGGTATGGTGTTACTCCTCACTAAACTTAAGCTATGCTTAAGTAGCAACAAAAGACCCACTAAGCTATCTTAGGGATGGTTGCTATTTGGAGAGAGTAAAGATTAGTTTGTGAATGTCTAAGCATTAAGTGCACAAACTCCGTAACCTTTACTCTCTCTTATGATTCCTATTTATACACAAGTATATTACAACCGTTGTGAAAAAGACAAAGATTACATCAGCCTAGTTGAGACAAAATACTTACGTATTTTGTCTCTGTTACATAAGTCTATTTTGGGTACAGGACAATGCAACTTTCTGAGGTTCAGATATGAAACCATCCTGAACCCACACCATTCAGAGAAAGTTTGACTTTACAAGGATACTGACACTCTTTGTAATTTCAAACGTTTCCCGCCTTGTCCTGCCCATTCTTCAGGCTTCATGTCTTTAATCTTCAGTATTTAGCTTTTGTTGCTTCAGTGAGGAGTAACTTGGGATTCAGTGAGTTATTGTCATCACTCACTGAATCCATTACCTTCTTCTTTGGCTTAGGTGCCAATCACTGAGAATCCGCCTCACTGAATGGAAAGCTTTTCTTCTTAAGCTTGTCCCAAGCATCCTGAAGATGACTCACTGAGTGACTGTTCACTCAGTGACTTGATTGTGTTAAAGGTAGTTAAACACTTAAGTTATTTTATGTTCAAATCCTAGTTTAAGAGAGTTTGGGAATTCAGTGACCCAACAAATTGTGCTGAACGATTTGATCACTTAAATAGAAAGCTACCATCTCAATCAATCAAACTAGCAAAAACAAACACTTAAAGATTACGTCACATTACAGATTTAAAAAAGTAATAATAACCCACATAAACCCAGTCAAAAGTAAACGGGTCAAAATGATCTCCTTCAAAAATCTTAATGTAGAACTTAGTGAAGACCAATGATAGCTTTTGACAACCCAAAGAGTTCATCATTATAGGCCATTTGACAACCCAGGCGATTGATTAAAAAAAATGAAATAGCAAAAGTGGCGTTCTAGTATGCAAAATGCTATAAACAGCAACTGCAAAAGTTCAGTTTCTATTGAGAAAGTCGTGCATGGATAGTGAAACATTGTATACAGAGAATCAATTAAAGCTAATGTTAGTACAGCAATACCACTTTATTAGTTTATTTAATCATAGTCAACATATGGTTACAGAATGATGATACATGATCCCAAGCAAGCTGTTATGTACCAAAAGGATATGACTAATCCAGGACTCTAGAAGAATCGAAGACAGCCTATTTCAACATACAGGAATTCCAGAAGATATGAATAGAACTCGAATATGAAGAAAGGGATTGTTATTAGGATAGATGAATTGTTACAGAGATAAGAGAAGAGTATTGTACAATTGATAGATGATAAAATGTAAATGACAATGACAGTATTTATACAAATGAAAGTGAATAGAAAATGGCGGGAAATCCAGTTATTGTTTTGTTTGGCTTGTTTGACTTTTTATCTTGACTTCTGTTTTACTTGAATTGTGACCCCATATCAACCATCCGCTTGAAATGATGAGCTTGTCCTTCAATCATCATAAGCATACAAATCAAAACTTGAAGTAACCTTTCCAATACCCTTTCCATCATCCTCCCTTTTTCTTTGAGTCCAAACACACCCCCAAGAAAAAAATCAGCAACCTGAGTTCTCACCATGCAAGCTCATGCCTACTTCAGACCAAACACCCCATTTTGCATTACTTTGTAACGAGGTTCAAGTTGAGTTATGCTTGAGAAATTCCTTCACACATAGAGCTGAGGAGGATCATAAATAATCAGCTCTAAAAACAAGCAATCAACAAAACCATACCAGTTCAAAACATCTGTCAATTCCACCCTTCCTTATGTGCTAATGTCACCAGGTACCTGTTTCACTTTGAACTAAACTTGGAAGATTAAACTGTGATATACCGCTAAACATTCCGTATAATACAACCGACACCCTCTTCATTGACAACTGGTCATCTCCTTAAACGAAACGTTTGTTCCTCAAAAGCTTCTACACCATTGTATGTCCCTGGTTCAGCCTTATCATGTCTTCACATTTCTGAACTAGCTTATTACACACAAACTAAACCATCATCATGATTCACATCAGGTTTGTACACCAAAATTTTCCTCCAAAATCAAAGCCAACTGATGAATCCGTTGAAAAACTGTTCAGATCAACAAAGCCATTGGTACCCTTTTCACACAGAGTTGCGCAAGGGGTAACTGAATCCCAATGTATCAGCTCCTCTAAAACTAAATATTCTCAAAAACACATACACGAACACATTATCCAGGGACTAATAATCTGAACTCATTTCTTTCATCCCTAACAATGATTACATATAATATCACCACCATACACTACAATCTTGTCTCCAATCCAGTTTAATTAAACAACTTTGTCATACTAGAACCCTTGAATACAAACTGTCTTTCCCCCTGGATCAACACTTGTATATTTGTAAAATATAACTTACTACTGTCTGTCCTTATGCTCATTTCGATGACAAATGAAGAAATGTCCAAACAAATCAAACACTCATGTAACCTCAACAATAATGCATCTTTCGGACCCCATTAACCCAACTTTCATTTTTGAAAATCACCAACACCAATCATGCCATTCCATTTGTCGTCGCCATTTCCATCAACTTTCCACCCATCTTTAGTTGATTCAAGGAATTTCTAAATGCAACACTCAACAGTCTCAATATATTCAGTCACCATTGTTTTCCTAAATTCGATCTTACTGAAGCGATCTTGATAATCTGATAGCAAAAACAACGATCATCACTTAATCCATTATTCCTCTCGACAATTTTTAACACTTTCAACCGCAACCAACATCCGCTAAACCATTTCCCACGTCAGGCTGATTCTTTGATAGTTCCATCAAAACAAATGAAGTATGTTAAGTGAATCATTCCATTATTCTTATCCAATTTTTCAACAAAGTTATCAGAACCCACAAAACATTTGTATACCAACACCAAACTCATTGAATCTTTAAGCTCAAAGTCTTCCACTTTATCTTCATTAGAAACTTCTCAAGAAACCATCTATAGAGTTGTGTGTGATCGTGGTCATTGGCTTCTTGACCCTTCTTGTTGTACTTCTTCAGTGCATTTCATCAAACGTCTTTGGTGGATTATTAATATTTTCATCTTTTGA
>LBNU01007551.1:63697-77712 GCA_014162995.1 Artemisia annua
GCTTGTTGAGAAATCCTTGTTCCATCTCCCTCTTAAACCCACAACCAAGTAAAACCAACGTAGATCCACAAAGTAAACAATCCCTAATAAGTTAGGGTTTCGTTCCAAAGAAGACCAACAAAAACCGCTCAACTGGAACCAATAATATTTAGGAATGAAAAATTCGGTTCAATAAACCCAGCAACGATTAAGGAATAGCAACCCAATAATAAGAATGTATAAGTCGGTTTGAAACAATTCCCAAAAAGCGATTAGGGATAGACAACGATACCCTAACCCTTAAGAAAACACCAAACACGTTGTAGCAAAGATTTAGACTGATACACCCAACGAGATAATGGAGCTCGAATCACTAAATATAAGGAAAACCGATTAGAAACTAAGTCGGTTTAAAAACAATGAAACCCTTAACGATTTAAGAAAAAACGATAAGGGATTTAGGAATTCGTACCAACGACTTACTATCCCTACAAACCAGAAAAAAGTGTGGATTAAGCAACAAGAATGTTAAGATTAATGAATAATAGGAATGCAAAGCAATAAATCTTAACAAATCGTTGCAAAAACACAAGAATTTAGAGGTTATTGATGAAAAACGATTTGGAATAGGTAGGGATAGAAAAATCGCCAGAGGGAGACTNAACGAGATAATGGAGCACGAATCACTAAATATAAGGAAAACCGATTAGAAACTAAGTCGGTTTAAAAACAGTGAAACCCTTAACGATTTAAGAAAAAACGATAAGGGATTTAGGAATTCGTACCAACGACTTACTATCCCTACAAACCAGAAAAAAGTGTGGATTAAGCAACTAGAATGTTAAGATTAATGAATAATAGGAATGCAAAGCAATAAATCTTAACAAATCGTTGCAAAAACACAAGAATTTAGAGGTTATTGATGAAAAACGATTTGGAATAGGTAGGGATAGAAAAATCGCCAGAGGGAGAATCAGGATTATGGTTTTGTTTGTCTCTCTGCTAAAATTTCCTTTCAAAAATATATACAATAATATAAGCTCGGTGGTACAAATTGTAAAGAAAGCATGTTATAAAACGACACAACTAGTGAAAACTAAAAACGTAATTGTAGCTAAAAAATAATCTGATTGACCTGATAATTAGTAATCATTGGTCCTTCGGTAAATATATCCACAGTCATGCCATATGCTCAACTACTCAAGCACTTGCAATAATGCAATATACACTAACGAGCTACAACAGTGATAATGATGATGCATGATTTCAACTAGTTAATTTAACTCCCACCCAAGAAACAAGTCATGCTTAATGATGATATATATATATCCTAATAAACGTTCGTCGACAGTGCAGTTGGAGAATTTATTTCAGTTGGCAATACTAAAGATAAGAAATTATGTGATAAGCCCACATGAACTGATTGAAAGACCAATTTAATAACCAAATATAGACAACACGCAAAAATATGATAATTATGAATCACGTTCCACATTTTTGTAGGTTGGCTTTTGCCGTTTTGGGGGATCCATTGTTTTCTCTTATCTTAGCTTCTGTTTTGTGTTTGTTCTTACTCCCTATATGAGTTGTAATGAAATGATTTGCCTTACCAAAAAAAATAAATAAATAAAATAAAAATAATAATAGTGGCGATAGCTTGGGGAAAAATTATCTAATTACAGTATTAGTTAAGCACCCAACACCATTTTGAAAAACAATATAATCGTCTCGGCCACAATTATGCGATAAGCCAAATGAAGACCAGTGTGTCACATGAGGGCTCATGTTGTTAGTTAATGAAACGGTAAACTTTTGATTTATGTTCATTGTATGACTTAGCTAATGAAATGATAAAACTTTTTTCTCTCAAAAAGTGTAATCAATAAACTCCAATCTCTTTTTCCAACTTTTTTTCCAATTAAACGTACTTAACTTTCAGAACTTCCTATGTTACGTACCATGATGTGACACATCAGCAATTTATGGCCATCACATAACATAGGAATTTATAAAAGTTGAGTACATTTAAGTATTTATAATAAGAAAAAAACGCTACACAGCTTAGTAAAACTGACATTTGGATACATTTCTAGATGACTAACCCTTTGATCAATAACTATGGATACTCCTACAAAATATTAGGGTGAGCACGGTTCGGCTTGGTTCGGTTATGTGCCAAAACCAAACCGTAAGCGCATATGTTCGGTTACTGAAAATCAAAACAGTTCGGTTTCGGTTAATAACAGTTCACTTAATTGGCTAAAACAGTTAAAGTGGTTCGGTTTTTTGGACTAATGTAAATTTAGCCCTATAAATTCGGCCCAATATTAGGTAAGAAAAACACAATACCTTCACTACATTGTTGCGAGCCAACTCCATATTTCCCCAATATAAACACCAAAATACCGTATTTCACATGCATTAAAGTTATTGCGCATTATGCATTATTCCCTAGTAAAGTGGGTATATATATGGAATTCTCCTAATTTCATAATGGGCTTCTGTTTTGGTTCCTTTAGAAAGGCTAAGAGTGTTTTAAAAAACCGAATAAAACAAACAAGTGGTATAGTTTGACTAGGGGTGCAATGAGTCGAATTTTGGCAGGGCTCGGCTCGACTCTACTCGACAATAGTATGCTCAGCTCGAGCTTGGCAAGCTTTCATGAGGGAAGCTAGAGAAAGATCTGAATTATGTTCGAGCTCGGATTGAAAAGCTAGCTTTATTTTTAATAATGTATGTTTTAACCAACTAAAGCTCGAATCGAACGATCTCGAGTCAAGTTCAAACTCAAGTTACTCGAAAAAAGCTAGACTCGGTTGCACCCCTAGTTTGAACACATCAATCCATATGAATAACATATAGAATGTGTACACTAAGCGTTTGCACGAGTTTAATTAACTCGAGGAAGATGTAAATTGTAGAACTACTATTTGTTTTGCTAAATTACCAAAAAAAAAAAAAAAAAAAAAAAAAAGCACATGACGTGTTGGATGAAATGCTTGATGTTAAAGTAACTTAAAATTGTAATTGCTATAAGTGCTATAGCCGTATAGTAGTTTTTTGCTATTACACCCCTTAAAAAATAAATCAAATTAAAATTTTCTTTAAGCAAATCCAAACACTAGAAGCAGAAAGATAAGCAATCCCACTAAATAAGCCCATGAAACAAACACCCAGAAACCAAATTTGAAAAATAAAAAACCAAATTAATAAATTAAAAACCTGTTGTTGTTGTTCGGTGACGATATGAATAATATCTTGAGAAAGTTGCGACATGTATAAGCTTTCCTCAAACTCTCCCATTCCTTCCTTGGTTTTTTTTTGTTTTTTTGTTTTTTTCACTTTGGTTTGTTGGTTTGAGATGCGATCGTTTACAAAGTAAGAAAAATAAAAAAGGCTAGAAAGCCACTCACAATGTTACAAGTGTCCATCACCCACTCCTCCCTATTTTCTCTGTTCAAGGTTTTTTTTTTTTTTTTTTTTTTTTTTTTTTTTTTTGTTTTTTTTTTTTTTTTAAGGAATGTAAGGGGATTGGAAGCGAAATCACTCTCAAGTTTTTATAAGAAGGAAGAGGAGGGGACGGAAGGTGGGAGGAAGGGAAGGGATGGGTTTTTGTGTATATCTCTTCCGTCCAATTTTGGGGGATTAGGAAGGGAAGCGGGTTATTAAGATCATGGGCTTGTGTAAAATTACAAATATATCCACGTTCCATATATTTGACCTAGTTTTCACACTTTACAGCAGCATCTCTGTAACAACGGCCTCCATTCTTCTCTCACTAGCACGTAAGTTTATCCCTCTATCATACTTTCAATGTATGTCGCGTTTGCAGTTTTGACACAAGTTTATCACTGATTGCTCACAACCAACAATCATGAACACGTAATTCATTAACTTTATCCTTTGAATAGTCTGTATGTATGTTTCATATTTATTCACGAATTGACTTGTTACAGTGATGTTAATGTCTGTTTTTAGTGTGTAAGTTTTTACTGCTTTACTCACGAATTGACTTGTTGAAGTGATGTTATTTTATCAATTATTCTCATTCAGTGTTTCTCACTGGTTGTAGTCTTCTGAAACTTGAAAGATGCTTGTTTTATGCTTTTTGAGTTGTGTTGTAATTTGATATAGTTTATGATACTGTTTTACTAAATGCTAAAAAGAAAGAAAAAGAAGAATGTTTTGGACCTAATGAAAACAATTAAGTTTGTGTATCGATCATTGAAACTTATGAGCAAAAGTGTTAAGCAAGTAGTTTTTCTTCTTCTTATATTTGTGTTTAACCAAGTTGTGTTTGTGTGATGTGTTTAGTACGTAATAAATTGATAACAGTTTTGTTTGTGTGATGAGTTTAGGAATAAACTGATAATAGTTATGTTTGTGTGACGTATTTAGCGATAAACTGTGCGGAATTTTAGTGGTTAATTGGTTTGTCACTTTGTTGGCAGAAGTGGATACTAATGTGGCCTTGATGTATCACCCGATTACGCAATCTTTATCACAAACCCATTGAAAAGCCGAATAACATTCTATCGAAAGCTTTTCTATAAACTTTTTATGAAACAAATAAAACAGCCATTTTGTCCCTTTGTTTTGTGAAATTGTATTTTATTTTGGTACAATAGAATATTTGTTTAAGAAGAAGAAGAATGGATGGCAGATCAATTGAAACACAAGGGTATGAAGAAGAAGAAGAAGAATGTTGGTCCCTTTTACCCAGTTAAGTTAACTATGAAGTTAATCTAACCGTGCATTATGGCATAATGATGTAGTGAGGTTCTTTGATAAAACAAGATATAAGAATAAAACGTAAATCAAAGCACAAGGTAATTTTCAACGTTTAATTCTTATTAGAAATGAATCAAAGAATTATACCCAAGTGTTTTGCGGAATAAACACTTGGGATTGAAATGACAAGTATGGTGTGTTTCTCCTCACTAAACTTAAGCTAAGCTTAAGTGACAACTAAGGTACAATCGAGCTATCTCGAGTACAAGTATGTTCTTTGGAGGAGAAAAGGGTTTGTGAATGTCTAAGCATTAATTGCACAAACTTAACCTTTTCTCCTCTTTATGATCCTATTTATACACAAGTATAATACATACTATTGTCCAATGGATTAAAGACTTCTAAAGATAAATCTTTAGAAGATCTTGTTCACTGTTGAAGGCAACCCATATTGGGTTAGAAGACAGATAAACCTTTTTAGGATTAGGTTGGATTGTAGCCAAATAAGGAAAGTTTGACTTATAAAGCGATAAAGCACTTTATTGGGACAGTTCAAACTTTCCCTCCCAATCCCGCCTATTCTTCAGTCTTCAGGTAGCTTTCTTCAGTCTTCATAGTTGGTGAGGAGACTTGGGGATTCAGTGAGCTATTGTCATCGCTCACTGAATCCATCATCTTCTTCTTTGGCTTAGATGCCATTCACTGAGAGTCCGCCTCACTGAATGGAAAACCTTTCTTCGTTAGGCTTGTTCTAAACATCCTGAAGATGACTCACTGAATGACTGTTCACTCAGTGACTTGATTATGTTTAAGGGAATTCAACACTTAGGTGATTTTATGTTCAAATCCTAGTTAAGGAAAGCTTGGGTACTTT
This sequence comes from Artemisia annua, assembly GCA_014162995.1. NCBI lineage: Eukaryota > Viridiplantae > Streptophyta > Magnoliopsida > Asterales > Asteraceae > Artemisia > Artemisia annua. The sequence continues at coordinate 69,282 of LBNU01007551.1, forward strand.
CAGTGACCCAACAGTCTCCCCCTATTTGGATATACAAATAGCCTAAGTGTTCTATGGATCAGTGTGAGTGAGCAGATTGTCTTCTTCCCACACTGAACGTATCTAAGTAATATTAGGACACTGATTAAACAAAATCATTACTTTATTAATCACTATTACATTCCTAAAATTGACAAAAGATACAAAAGATAGGTGTTGTTGCAGATTTAGATGTTGAGCTTGTAGCCAAGAGCTTCAAGCTTGGTTCTCTTTGACTTCAGCAAGTTCTTCTCAGGATGTCCTTCAATCTTGGCTCTCAGGTCTTTGCAGAACCTTGCATTCTCAGCAGTCTTAATTGGAGAAGCCATCATGAAGTACATGAGCATAGCCTTTACCCCAGCATTATCAATGTCTGACCATCTCTGGAAGGAAGGATTGCCAAATTCATCAGTGAAGCACAGTCCTCTTTCAGGTTGTTCAAGGACATGGTTATTCATGAAGTTGACTCCTTCAGGAAGTTCTCTATTACAATCCAAGCCAGGAACCTTGATTTCAGGTTCAGTGTCCACTCTCTTCCTTTTCCTTAGAGTGGACTTAGATGGGGCGGCCTGAATGGCTTGTACTGAAGGTGGCATTTGGGAGGGAATCCCAAGTTCTTCATGTTTCAGGGCTAGATTATGATAACGGGCTTCAAGGGACTTCATCAGTTTTGGGACCACTACATTGTTCTTCTTTGTGATGATTGGAGCTAGTTCATCGAGCTCAGTGATCCCGAAGTCAGTGATCTTGAATGGATCATGCACCTTGAAGTTTCTTTTGTCCTGGCCCCTGAAGATGGTAAGTACTGCAGGATTTGATTTCACATGGATTTTAACATCAGTGATGGTTTCTGGATTTAATCTCTGTGTCATAATCCAAGTGTATCTATCAATGTTCTTTTGTCTATTCTCTGCAGCTCGTTTCAGTTTAGCCTCCTTCTTTTGTTTCAAGGCTAACAAGGCAGCATCCTGAGCTTGTTTGAACTTTTCACCCCCTTCCCTCTTCTCCAAGTCTTTAGGATTCAGCCCAAGAGATTTTCCTTCTTCATTGACAATCTCAATGAGAGTTTGCTTACTGATCCTCTCCTCTTCAGTCGCCAGTCTTATCCTTTCCTCTCTATCCAGATGAGCTTGAATATCAGCTTCAGTGAGATAGTAAATTTCACCGTTGATTTCATAAGGGATCTTTTCATCAGGTTCAGGCCTTACATCTTTGGAAGCAGGAACAAGCTTCCTAGTTTGTTCAGGTTCTGTTGTTGTCATGATGCCTTTACCCTTATCTTGCTGGCTGTTGAGAGGAGGTTGGTAGGATGAGATTGGAGATGCCTGAATTATGCGCTCCCCCTCAGTGTGAGAAGGAGTTTCTTCTGAAGCAACCTGAGTGACAAGATGACTGGTGGATGTCTCAGGAACTTCAGTGGCATGCGACTCAGTGACATTGGGAGCTGCTTCAGTGACATTCTCCCCCTCAACTGTTGCCGGAGCTTCAGTGAGAGCAAGAGTTGGTGTGGCCACTGAAGTAGAAGGGCCTGAGGACTCCTTGAAGGCCTTGAAGATCTCAGACATCATGGATTTGATCTCTGAAGTGTCTTGTTGGATGGCAGACACTTTTTCTTCAAGGAGAGCCTGAGAACTTTCGATGGCCGTCATTCGAGAACCAAGAGACCAGGCCACTGAGCTAGAGGATTGAGCCCAGTTAGCCACATCCTGATTCAGGCTGGTGAAGGAAGACTGTATGCTGGAGACTGAAGCGTTGAGGGACTGAAGGTCCAAAGATTGCAGCAAGGTGACCAATTCAGGAAAACTTGCCGATTGCTGAACAAATATATCCGAAGCCTGAAGGAGCTTCTGGGTGAGTTCAGGATCTTCTTTGACCAAGGCTTCAATGTTTTCGACTTTGGGAGTGAGTTGGTTGAAGGATTCAACAAACTTGTTCATGTGTGAAACCAAAGTCGTCAGGTGGTGGTCAATGCTGGAGTTCTGTTCCCTGACATTATCATGAAATTCTTCGACAGATTCTTTGAGATTGCAGTAGTGGACTGCTTGTTCAGTGTGTAAGTCGAAGACTTCATCAGTGACCCCACGGAACAAGGCATTGGTTGCCTTCTTCAAGAACCTAACCATTTTGCGGCCAGTGAGAGGAACGGAGTCATCTTTCTCATCCACTGATTCAGTGTGTTCAGCTTCAGGTTGTGATTCCGCGGCAATGTGGGATGGAGACTGAGGAGTAGGTTCAGTGTTTTCAATGGTTTGATCAGCAGTCTCTATATCATCCCCAGCTTCAAAAAGTTCCTCATCACTGCACTTGGTTATTTCATCATCATCAGAATCCAGCATAGCCTGAAAAGTAGCCATTGAGTCAATCTGCAACAAAGGAATAACCAGCTCCTCTTCATAAGAAGATTTGCTTTTGGTGTGGTCAGGGCCTGACCCCTCAATTCCAGTGGATTGGGTTTTATCCACCTGGTCCTTAGGGTCAGTCCCTGAGGAATGCGCAACTCCATGAGGGGGTGTAGGTTCCATATCAGCGGGTGGTTTGTTTCCCCCTGAGTCTTTGTCCCCTGATGTCCCTTCAGGCACTGGTGGGTTTTGGCCCGTGCCATCACTAGGAACGGTGGAAGGCGCTCCCCTACTAGCGGGTTGTGTATTTCCCTCTAGATCTTGGGGAGTAGTAGTTGGGACCAAGGGCACTGACTGTGATGTATCAGTGTCCTTCGTTGTCACCGGGGGTGTTGAAGCCTGGCCCTTGGGTGTCTGATCAGTCTGGGGTCTTTTGTGCCTTTTAGGCTGTGTCCCTGAAGTCTTAGGGCCCTGTGCCTTTGGGTTGGTTTTTGGCACAGTCTTAGACTTCCCTCTTTTCTTAGAAGGGAGAGGTGGAGACACTGAATTCCTCAGGTTGTTTACAGCAACCATCCGATCCGTCAATTCAATGTTTGAGACTGAGGATGGGTCTTTTAAAAAATTTTGTGAACTCAGGATGGCAGGTAAAGAGCCAAGGTGAAAATCCTGAGTATAATCACAACCCAGTAACCTTTGTAAAGCACATGAAAGGAATCTAGGATAGGAGACATAGTCAATCCTAGAATCCTTCAGCAGCTTGGTTACGAGATCACTGTAAATGATCTCTCCAATGTCGACATTGACTCCTGTCATCAGGCAATAAGACATCATCAACTGCATAGAATTAATCTGTTCAGTTGATGAGTGATTTCCGCCGAGGACCTGAATCACAAAGGTGAACAGGATCCTCCAAGCCGCGGGAAAGGAGTTCTTGGTGACAGGAGTTTTGTCCAAGTTTTCAGGTTTCAGAGCTATTCTTTTCAGCCCCACTTTAACCACATCAGGGTGTGGGGCTTCAGTGTAAATTCCATTGTTGTAATCCAGCCCTGTTGAGGAGCAAAAAGTTTGAAAATCCAGTGTAAACCTTTTTGTCCCATTTAAAACTGAAAAACTGATAAGGTATTCCCTGAGAGGTCGTTGTTCATCCTTATCAGTGGGAGGTGACGGGTCATAGGCCACTGCAGTTGCCCACAACTCCCTGAGGTAGTTGTGGTACTGAAAGTAAGGTGTAGAGGGAAGGGGTGAGGGATGATGTAGTATGAGAAATCTGCATCAACTTGATATTGTGTGGAAGAGTTGTTTTCAGGATGATATTCATCAGGAGGATATCTTGAAGAATTGTCGATCCCGATTTCTTCCACTGAAGAGTTAAAAGACTGAATGCCTTCAGTGCTTTCATCGAAGGTGACATGATAGGTTTCCTCAGTTTGTTGTCTTCTAGTGTTGAACACCCTGAAGGCTTTAGAAACCAGTGAGTAGCCTAAGAAATATCCATCATCAGCCTTGGCATCNTCCCAACGACATTGTTAGTTTTGAAGTTTACATTACCCGGAGTCAAAGGTGCCCATTGAGGTGCAACTTGGATTCCTTGGTTTGTTGCCATTATTTGTATTAGTAAAAGATTTTGAAAAGGTCTTGAATGGCAAATATAGATCACCAGATGGTCACAAGTTGATTCCAACAAGATCGCTGCCGTGAAATAATCTATATGATATCAAGAGGATTGATACAAAGATGGATATCTTTATATAAGTCCTTTTTGACCAAGAAAAGTATTTTGCAAACTTTTTTTGGGTTGACAATATTACACACACTTTGCTTTTGAAAATTTTGAGCAGAGTTTCTTTAAAGATTTTTGTGTGTGTGTGTTTCTGAAGGAGAAGGGGAGTATTTATAGAGTGGTGGATTAGGGTTAGGAATTTCAATGGGTTTATGATTTTGAGAATCAAAATAGATAATTCATTTGAAGTCCTCATTTATTGCCACCACTCCACTTCCCCATAATTTTCGCACCTGTTCATTTGAACAGTTGCGCAGTTCTGCAAAAGACACTTTTGCAGGTATTAAAATATCACAAGATATTTTATGTGAGAGAGGGCAGTTAATGCCAAGTGGGATAACTGGTGATAATGTGGGGGCCCAAGATGTGGATGCCAGAAAAGTAAAAGACATATATTCCTATATTAAATAGGAATTCAGTTACCAACCTAGGACATTTACTAACTAAGTACTTAGAGCATTTAGTTAAAGCATTGAATGCTTTCAGTGTGTCTTGGCCACCCTGAGAGTATGAGTTGTGTAACTCACTGAGGGTTGTTCAGGGTCCTTGAAGAGAACAATATGTTGGAAAACATTTACTCAGTGTCTTGACTGTCAATGTCCAACATGCCCAATTCTGCTTTCAGTCTTGTGAAAGTGGGCTCATCCAGAGGTTTAGTAAAAATATCAGCAAGCTGATATTCTGTGGGGATGAAGTGTAGGGGTGTTGATCGGTTCGGTTTTCGGTTTCATGGGTTGTACGGTTCGGGTTAATCGGTTTGAAAATTTTAAAATTTAAAACCAAAACCAAACCAAACCAATTATAAAACAGATAAAACCAAACCATACACCAATTTAGAATTCGGTTTGGTTTCGGTTAAAACCAAGGAAACCAAATTCAAGTAAATTCCAAAAGTCACAAATAAAAACCAAAAGTTTAAATAAAATTATCAAATCAAAAGGTCTCACAAAGTGTTTAAATAAATCAACAAAACAAAAGTTTAAGAAACCAAAAGGTTTCATAACTTAACGGAAATAAATGAAAGCAAAATAAGATAAAATGTTCTTCGACAAAGGTCTACAAAAGTCTTTTGCTTGAATATCCCATCTTCATGCATCGTTGATTTAAGGAGTTGTTAGTTTATAAGATATTTTAAATTTTTATGATTTTTTTGTTAAGAAGATAAACATATAAAATATGTATCTATATAATTTAATTTTTTTTGTGTGGATAGATATATATTCGGTTTTTTCGGTTTGGTTTGGTTATGTATTTGTCAAACCCAAAACCAAACCAAACACCAATTAAATACTTCGGTTTGGTTTTTTAACCAAACCATACACCAATTAAAATTTTTGGTCTGGTTTTATTCGGTTTCGGTCCGGTTTATATTTCGGTTTGTTCGGTGTCAAAGTAAATACTGAACACCCCTAATGAAGTGTAATTCAATCTCTCCATTCATGATATGGTCCCTGATGAAGTGATATCTTATATCAATGTGTTTGGTTCTTTGATGTAAGACAGGGTTGTTGGAAATGGCAATTGCACTGGTATTATCACAAAAGATAGGGACACTTTTGTAATGGATGCCATAGTCACTGAGTTGACTTTTCATCCATAGTACATTTGCACAACAGGAAGCTGCAGCTACATATTCTGCTTCAGCTGAAGACATAGCTACTGACTGTTGTTTCTTTGTACTCCAACATACCAGTTTTCCTCCAAGGAATTGGCAGGATCCTGAGGTACTTTTCCTATCCATGTTACAGCCTGCATAGTCTGAATCAGTGTAACCTTTAAGATCAAATCCAGAGCACTTAGGATAATACAAACCAAGATTTGAAGTTCCTTTAAGGTATCTCAGGATTCTTTTCACAGCAGTGAGATGTGATTCTTTTGGGTCAGACTGATATCTTGCACATAAGCATACTGCAAACTGAATGTCAGGCCTTGTGGCTAGGAGATACATCAGTGAGCCTATCATTCCTCTAAACATGGTCTGATTCACTGATTTACCAGTGAGATCAGGACCAAGATTGTTTGGAGGGACCATAGGGGTTTTGACAGAAGCACAATCACTGAGATCATACTTTTTCAGTGTGTTCTTGATGTACTTCTCTTGACTGATGGAAATTCCTTGATCAGTCTGTTTGATTTGTAATCCAAGAAAGTATGTGAGCTCTCCCATCATGCTCATTTCAAACTGTTTTGTCATCAGTTTCTCAAATTGTTTGCACAGTTTGTAGCTTGTTGAGCCAAAGATGATGTCATCAACATATACTTGAACTAGGATCACATCTTCCTTTGTCCTGTAGATGAATAGAGTATTGTCTATTCTTCCCCTGACAAATTTGTTTTGGATTAGAAAGGCTGAGAGAGTATCATACCATGCCCTAGGAGCTTGTTTAAGACCATAGAGAGCTTTGTCAAGCTTGCAAACATGGTTAGGGAACTCATAACTTTCAAATCCAGGAGGTTGTTGAACATAAACTTCTTCTTTAAGTTTACCATTTAGGAATGCACTTTTGACATCCATTTGGTAAACTTTGAAGTTCATGTAAGAAGCATAAGCAAGGAAGATCCTGATGGCTTCCATTCTAGCAACAGGGGCAAAGGTTTCTTCATAGTCAATTCCTTCCTGTTGATTGTAGCCTTTGGCAACAAGCCTTGCTTTGTTTTTGACCACAATGCCATTTTCATCAGTTTTGTTCTTGAACACCCATTTCATGCCAATCACAAAAACACCCTGAGGACATTCAACCAGGGTCATGACATCATTTTTGTCAAATTGTTCAAGTTCATCATGCATGGCATGAACCCAACTGGGATGTTTCATGGCCTCTTTCACTGTCTTGGGTTCGATGGTTGAGATGAACCCAACATACAGACATTCATTGGCTGAGGCTGCAGTAAGTTTGGCAGCCATCCTTCTAGTGAGCATTCCCTCAAAGACAGGTTCACCAATGATGTTAACAAGCTCAATGTGTTGGTGTCTAGACCATCTTTCTTGAGGTCTGGGGTAGGAATTTGAGCTTGTTGAGGCCTGATTTGGAGGTGGAGTGGGTTCAGGTGTAGGTGCCTGAGGTTCCTCAGGAGTTTGGTCTTCAGTGAGTTCATTTTGAATGTCATTTTCAACAATTTCTAGATTCTCGGGTTCAATATGAGATATCTGATTTTGTGCTTGTTGAGCTTCAACGAACTCACTGATGGTAGGATAAGGAAGGTTGTGAGGGATGATGTAGTATGAGAAATCTGCATCAACTTGATATTGTGTGGAAGAGTTGTTTTCAGGATGATATTCATCAGGAGGATATCTTGAAGAATTGTCGATCCCGATTTCTTCCACTGAAGAGTTAAAAGACTGAATGCCTTCAGTGCTTTCATCGAAGGTGACATGATAGGTTTCCTCAGTTTGTTGTCTTCTAGTGTTGAACACCCTGAAGGCTTTAGAAACCAGTGAGTAGCCTAAGAAATATCCATCATCAGCCTTGGCATCAAATTTCCCTAGGTGATCCTTGTGATTATGAATGAACACAGGACACCCAAACACATGAAAGTAGCTGATGTCAGGGATTCTACCCTTGAATATCTCATAGGGTGTTTTGTTGTGTCTTTTGACAACGATGGACCTATTTTGAGTGTAGCAAGCTGTTTTGATTGCCTCAGTCCAGAAGTGTTTAGAAAGGGCTGACCCATTCAACATTGTTCTGGCTGCCTCAATGAGAGTTCTGTTTTTCCTTTCAGCTACTCCATTTTGTTCAGGAGTGTAGGGAGAAGAGAAATTTTGAGAAATTCCCTTCTCATCACAGAAGTTCTCAAGGTCCTGATTCTTGAATTCAGTCCCATTGTCAGTCCTGATTTGTTTGACTTTAATGTCATTTTGGTTTTCAATGTTCCTGACAAAAGACATGATGGTTTCAGCTGCCTGACTTTTCTTGGTCAGGAAGTAAACCCAAGTGTATCTCGAGTATTCATCCACTATAACCAAGGTATACTTCTCATGGTGAATGGACATTGGACTGACAGGTCCAAAGAGATCCATGTGGAGAAGATGAAGACAGCTTTTGATTGAGAAATTTTGTTTGGTTTTGAATGAGGCCCTATGGTGTTTTCCTTTTTCACATGCTGAACAGGGTTTGTCTTTAGAAAACGCCAGTGAGGGTAGGCCAAGAACTTTGTTTTGTTTGGCCAGGTTGTTGATGTGTTTGAAGTTGAGATGTGAGAGTCTTTTATGCCATAGCCAGTTGATTGCTTCACTTGCCTTTGTGAAGAGACAAGTTCCATTCTGAGTGAGTGTAGACATGTCTAAGACATA
>LBNU01007551.1:82723-99037 GCA_014162995.1 Artemisia annua
AAAAAAAAAAAAAAAAAAAGAAAAAAAGTATAGAATGTCTTAAAATATTAGGATAGTGATAATTATTTACTATTGTTTGTGCATGAATTTATAAAGAAGAAAGAAGAAGCTACCCTAAAATTTTCTTCGTAGCAAAAGCATGTTAAATAAGAAAAAAAGTCTGTCTGAGAATATTTTTCTATACGATCATGTATGGTACTCACTACATGAATTCAGTTGTTTAATAATCATACATATGTAATCTTATGATTGAGTTGCAAATTGTTTTGATATCTATATAATCATACATATTAAACCGTACAATGTGTTAACTCGTTTAACATTAATATGCTATTATAATTCTTTCAATTCTTGAGAATCGTACTTGTTATAGCTATATGATTTATCATACGCCTTATGAATCATATAATAGTAAACCATGATTACAAACATAAAATCAATATTGAAATTCACTTCGTATTATAGATTTATTTCTTTCCCTTCTAGTATGATGTTAATATGCTTCGTATTACATATTTATTTTCCTTCAAGTTAACATTATAAAGACAATTGTGATTTATCTTCTTGTTAACAAACATGCTGCTAATAAGATATAAAATTTTTTTGTGTGTCCATATAGTATATTTGTTAACAAATATAAATTGTGATTTATCTTCTTGGTAACATTATAATTATTTTTTTTTTGTGTGGATATAGTTATTAATATGAATAAGTTTTATGGATAACGAATGCAAACTAGAGCCGTTATTTAAGAATTATTTGTTGATTGTGTGTCCATATGTTGAAAGATTATGTGCAAGTTTACTTAGCTTCTTGTTTACCTCAAAATAGGCCCTGTTAATATAATAATAAGTGACATAACATGGATATATACATGAAAAGATGCCACGTGAACATGCATAAATCGAAACAATCAGAATTGAGTGATGACTTGTTTAGCATATATTTTGAACTTGTTCGTAACAATTTAATTGTAATATTGATATGAATATTTATGCTTGCAAAGTTCTATCACAACTCTATAATGTGTAATGTAGCAACACTTATTATGAATATACGACATTATGATAAATTTGGGTAATGCTCTATACTTGCATGAAATTGTTATTTTCTTTTATTTGGTAGTGTATATGTATTCTTTTTACTGTCTTATGCCGCATAACAAGTATTAAGTGACATTATGTGCTATCTTGCTAAATCGATAATGTATGATACGCATGCGATACATTTTAATGTTTTGTATTAATTTAATTACTGTCTTTATATATGAATCAATATATGGAAAAATTGTGTTATAATTTTCATCTCATAAATCTTGATATATTTTTATCTTACGTTTCGAGGTATTATGGTAGTTAAAGGCAAAAGGCGTTACTCAGTGTTGTAATATTCTTTAAAAAAAAATGATGTAAAGACGCAAAGAATTAATGAAAGGTTGAAGTCTCTTGTGATGAGACATGGTTACTGGGACTTGGAGTCCGTACATATGAATATGTAAACTTATTGGATATACATCGGTCTTTATGAGAAAATTAAATTAAATTATGCATAAGGCACAAGTAATGGCACACATATATTTTCTCAAAGACTTGTAAATGATAATGCACATACATTGTATGTTGTGGTGGATCCAATAATTTATTTAGTAAGTCTGGCAATATAATAAGTAATTGATATGCATCTAAATGATAAATGAATAGAGCTCGTACGAGATTTTATTATAGGATATAAAATGCATAAAGCACGCTAGTGATTTTTAATGCTTAAAGTATATAAGAAAAGTTCTCGAGAACACTANGAAACCGAAAAAACCGAAAAACCAAACCGAAAAAAACCGACAACCGAAAAAACCAAACCGACACAAAACCGAAACCGAATGGTTTCTAAAAATCAAAAACCGAAATATTTCGGTTCGGTTTCGTTTTTATACAAAAACCGAGCCAAACCGAACCATGCTCACCCCTACATCATACATTAGATTGCAATTTCAAAATATATCAAGTTATTTGCCTTCATCGCATAACAATGGCTAAAGTTTCAGTCAAGTTTCACAAAATATTTGTTCTTGTTCTTGTTCTTATTCTTGGCATTTCAGGTACTACTTTTCATATTATATAATGATCAGAAGCAACATCAAAAAATAGCTATATGAGATAGACATGCATAACAATCATAAAAGGCATTTCATTGTGAGTGGTAGAATCACAAACTTTGATACTGATTTTCTTAGAAAACTTTATTGATGATGTCCGTTTGCCTTTATGTTTATTTGTTATATTAAAAAATGTGAGACAAACTCTCATTTTCATACTTGAAGTATATATGTACCGTTTTCAATTTACAATTTCTTTTTTGTAAGCTATTAAAACATATTTTGATGACATGATATCAAATGGTATATAATGCAGTCGTTTCATCGGTGCAAGCGATAGAAGAAGAATACGTGGAGAAACATGATGTGAATAAAAGACCGATATGTCATTCGACAATAGGGACTTGTTCAGCTGATTGTTACAAAACATGTTGCAATGAAAAATGTCAACAAAAATATTTTGGATCAGCTGGCCGTTGTGAACGCGTAGGCTATCTTTCAATGTGCATATGCACATTTTATTGCTGATTTTATCCTTCAATTAAAATATATAATAATATAAGTAAAATAAATATTGAGTTAATTATAGTTATTTATTTTTGTGGTCATAGTCAACTAACCTTTTGGTCCAAGTGCTTGAAGTTAGGGGGGATAATCAAGTCGTCTTTGAGCTTACTGCTTACCTATTCGGGCTCGTGGGTTAGTATAACCTCTACCCACACACGACCCATTTATTAATCGTGTCAAGAAACTCAATCCTAATTCAGACCTGGATAACACATGTAACCCGTTTAACCTGTTAAGTAAATACGTTAAGCGGTGAATAAGGCTTGTGGTTTGTCTATTCAACTACTTATATCAAAAAATTATATAACGATCTAAACAACGGTAACAATAACATACAAATAATTATCCGACAATGTTAATCTTTTATATAATAAAGCAAAACCCCTAGTCTCTTATTAGGTAATATTTTAAGTATTATTATTATTTTTATTTTTTTAATTTATAAGTTTTTAAATTCGTTTTGTTGATATACTATACAAGTAGAAGATAAATACAAAAAATATAGATAAGATGCAACTAACAAGGATTAAACTTTTTAAATGATTATCTTTAATTATAAAAAACTACAATTAAAAATCATAAATCAAACAAAATAAAAATTAAATTATTAGTTTTTTAATAAATAAAAATATACTCGTATCATTCAAAAAAAATTTTAAAAAAGCCGCGTGTGCGCGGCATTATAACTAGTGTCATCTAAGTTATAATCATAATTTACTCATACAAAGTATTAAGTAGACAAGAAAATACATTTAATCCAAATCAAACAAAAAAACCAAGTTATATATTTTATTTTTTAGAGGCTTATATATATCGGGTTCACAGGTTGACATGTTTAATACTTACTCAACCCAAACACAACCCGTTTATTAAACGGGTTAGATGGGTTGACATGTTTTTGAACCAAACCTGTTTATCCTCAACTCAAATTTGTTTAATTTCGTGTCGGGTTCATGTCGTTTATGAGATGCATACAATGCTCCACCAATTCACAATAAAAATAAAAATATATATGTAAGCATTTATTTCATTTTATTTTCCAATGGGGATTTAGTTTTTGACTTTTCACCGACATTTAACTTATCTATATTACATATAACTAGAGGAACAGCTGCGCTAAATGACAATATATAGTGACAAATAATTATACTTGTGAATTATATTTGTGTTTTGGGGTGACCTTTTGATGCAACTTACGAGTTTAATATGTAGTAATTGCGAGTAAGAATAATTTATAAGTTATAAACGAAAAATGATAAAAGTCCTAGAATAAACAATATTTAAAATATTAATTTAGTAATAGATGTTGTTACCATTTTAATCAAGGGTATTTTAATAATTACAATGATTTTTTAAGTTTTCAAGGTTAAGATTAAGAAAAATGGTGTAAATGATTTATAGATAGTATAGAGTTGAAATCAATATAAATCTCATATTTGTGATAGATACAAAAAACTAATCTTATCCATTCATTTTCATCTAAATTAATAAAATACCATTTTTCACTTTTTTTCCTTTTAAAACAACATATCTAGCAAACGGTAAATCTTTAAGCTACAAAAAATATACCATCGCGACGAGAATTAAATTATCTATCTATAGCTATGCGCTTGTCTATACTTTCGACCATTTTTTTTTTCAAAATTTTCGCCCAGAAAAATCACATGTGATTTTTTTTAATCACACATGATTTTTACAAATCACATGAATCACATGTGATTTTTCTGGACGAAAATTTTGAAAGCAAAAAGCTCGTCGAAAGTATAGAGAAGTGCATATCTATAGATAGATAATTTAATTCTTGTCGCGATGATATGATTTTTTTTCACGTAACGATTAATAGTTTACGAGATATTTAGTTTTAAAAAAAATTGTAATTTTTTTTTTTGATAAAAAAAATGAATGGCTCTTAATTGGATATATGATAAATATGTGATTTATATTGAACTTTCTCCTAGTATAGATAGAAGAATGACTCTCTATGGTAATTTTTTTAAGACGTCATTATTGNTTTTTTTTGATAAAAAAATGAATGGCTCTTAATTGGATATATGATAAATATGTGATTTATATTGAACTTTCTCCTAGTATAGATAGAAGAATGACTCTCTATGGTAATTTTTTTAAGACGTCATTATTGAAAGAAGGTGGTGTATTAGGGCATCAACTATGGTGAGTTTATGAAAAGGTCTAAGAAACATGAAAGGTTTATGTTTATTTCAACTATAGTGGACACTCATTTCATGTATATGTGGCATGAAGATGTCCTAATTGTTGAATCTCTTTTATAAATTCAATGCATTTAATGCATTTATTAAGAAAGACATTTTATGAACTTGCAAAGGTTTATACTATAGTGAATGTAGGTTTATAAGGGTGGTGGCAACGTGCTTAGGCATGCATCGGCAAGACTCGGCATGCATCGGCATGCCCATTGCCTCGGTCTCGGCATGATGGATTCGGCAAATGAATCGGTGAAGATCACCGAATCGGTAAGAAAGGAAGCATTAAATAAAATCGAACGTTGGGGAGTAAATATTGTTGGGGAGTATCAAATATTGTTAGGCATGCTTAGGCATGACATTGCCACTAAAAATGAAATCTTTGGCATGTTTAGGCATCAAATGTGTTGCCTTCTTTTTATTGGTCAATTAAAATAAAACATGATAAATCTTTAGGCAACAATGCCACCACCCTAAAATCAAAAAGGTCTAAAACTTATTGATGTATTAATATATAAACCTTTGTGAAAGATTTATCACAGTGGATGCTCTTAGCGATAAGTTTAAATTTATTTAAATAATAATATTTTATGAAATAAATGTGGTTTGTTAGATGTTAACAACTTAAATATCTTATAAATAAACATAAGCGAGGCAAACGACCGAAATAATTGTTAGTCCAGTTGCTTGGTGCTTTAGTAGTTGCCTATCGGCTGGCTATATATATATATTTTTTAGAAAGGCAACATACTATTATAAGAACCCCGAACCAACCAAAATACAATACAAGGCATCTCACCTTGATCAAACAAGATAATTAAACGAGAGTGGGATCCAAAGAAAAAAAAAACAATACTTACAATAAAACTTGGAGACCTACTTAAGAAGCTATAGACTGTCCCGAAAAGATACAAATACAAATCCAAATGACCACTGAGACTTTGACTACTATTATAACTAATACAAAGTTCCAAAGCCTGTATCAACCATGGTGTCAACCAAATAGTACCCATATCTGATATCTTGACAAAATGACGGTGATTGTCGACATATACCGGATAAAGATTTGTCCCGCATTACTTTACTTTATACTATGATATACCCATCCACGAACATGTCTGTCAAACGATTAAACCAATCATGAGAGCACTAAGGACCAGAGATCATCTCTATTTGGTCAGAACCAAATGAAAAAATTCTTGACCCCACTGCACTCATAACCCAACACAAAACCTTAAACTATATCAAACATTATCTCACTTTCCCACTAATGACCTGTACCAACTGTTGTTACTAAACTTGAATGTTTCGAGGGTCTCGTAACCATTGTTGCCAATCTGTCGCTTTAAATTTCTTTGATCTTCTAACTATCCACTCGAAGCTCTTGAGTTGAATGTCTTGTAAAATCTTATTAACACTTGATACGTTATTGCTAAACACACGAGCATGATTCTCTCCTTCCAAATGAAGTAACCCGAAGTCCAAATTACCGTTTGCCATATATAACATAGAAGGATAGGAACATTATTGTTTCCGCTATGAGTAAAAATTTCATCAATAGTAAAAACGTTAACATTACCGACCTTCTACCAATTAAATAGTTTGGTCCACACACTCATTGCTAAGTCACAAGTGACTAAACAATGAGCACATGTCTTCACACTATCACTACATGACGCACAAAGAACCGAATCCAAATCAATGCCTCTTCTATCTAATTCCACACGTACCGGAACTTGTTCCAAAGCGTGTCTTGAGCATCACCTTCCCTTTGAATAATCTTCTCCTCGATCAAGCCCGTTAAAGTTTTGACTTTGAAGCCTCCTTCGTCGAGCGTCCACCTCCATCTATCCCTACAAGTATTAGAAACCACAACATTCCGCAATACCTCGTGTACTTCATCAAATTCCCTACACACCCCACCACTAATGTTTCTACTCTAATCCCACACCCAAATCCACCCATTATTTACCCAAGTTCCTTTGTCCCTAACACTACCCTCTTTTCTTCTATCCAAATGATACAATCTAGTAAATCTATCACAAAGTCTCCTATTATCTACCCATCTATCCTCCCAAAATCTAATGTCCCCCCCATCACCTAGCACCCCCACCCACGAAGAAGTAAAGTCAGTCCACACCCCATCAATCTCCCTACCAATCTTCACAATATCATTCCACACCCCCACCCCCTTTCGATCCCCCCTCACCTCCACCAAAACCCCCACACGCCCCATGTATACTCTTAATAACCTTAACCCATAAACCCCCACTGTCTGTCCTAAATCTCCGCCACCATTTACCCAACAACGCCAAGTTTTTTGCCCTAAGAGATCCCACATTTAGCCCCCCGTCCCCAAAAGAAGCAAGAATCGAATTCCATTTAACCCAAGAAAGCTATATATGGGTTCGACTAAATTCATTTTGACGTCAGAATTTTATATCGAAGTCTCTCGCAGCAACACGCTGGTTAGAGTACCCTCATTTTATATAAAATGGAGGATGAAGTGAAGTTGTATGGTTCCACGAGAGGAAGTGCATTCGTGTGCAGAGTGAATATTGCATTGTATCTAAAGGCTGTCAAATTATATGTTAAGTAAAAAAGATTTGAAAAACAATCTTTTGAAGTATAATCCGGTTCATTAGAAGGTACTGGTGCTTGTGCATAATGAAAATCGAATATCTGAGTCACTTGTGATCGTTGCGTACTTTGATGATGCATGTTTGGAAATGGTTTCCCATTCTACCGCATGATTCTTATGACAAAGTTGTTGCTCCATTTTGGGCCCAAATACATCAACGCTTATTTGATTCACAATATGGTTTCTGCTCAAGTCCTAGACTCCTAGATATGAGTATGAAAACTATGAATACATATTAAGGATCATGACTAGAAAGCTTATTAAAAACAAAATGGTATTACATAAACTGGGAAAAATAAAAATAAAAATAAATGCTCCAACAATAAATTCCAACCATTAACTAAAAAATATTGCTTTCCTAATTACTCTCGCCTTAATGGCTATATGAGTTTCTAGCCACTATAAGTATGCATATACATTACATTTCTCACCACCCTGCAATTCACAAATATAGTCTTTAAAGTGATCTATCATAAGTATGGGCATGGCTAAACTGATGACCATGTTTCACATCATCTTAACTCTTAGTGTTCTAGGTATGAGTTTTTGTTTCTTATTATCAATTTTATTGATACTTATACTCTTTATTACTCGTATCATCATCTTAAGTTCTAAACCTTGCTAACACATTACAAAATGTAACATTTTTCATACTAGGGGGTGTTTCTTTTTTATTCTAGACTAAGAGGTTTATAAATATATGTGGAGACTAACTCCATTAGAGCCACTTAATGGGGAAGGGTTAAAATTTTATGTCTTGGGGATATAGATAAAGTAAGAGAAATAAATGGATCCCACTTAAAAAAGAAATACTATTAAAGTTTTGTGGGCCAATCCCTTAGCTAAGTGTAAAAAGAAACACACCCAAGTTTTCTAGTTCCGGTCTTTTTATAAAACATGAAAAAATTCTTGTAATAGAATTTAATTGTTTCTATTACTAATTTTATATATATATTTTCAAAATTTTTATTTGGTTATTGAGTGACAGTAATTTTGAGAAAAACATAAGTATCTACACAAAAACTTTCACCATCCTTGAAGTCATTGTTAAAATCATTTAAAAGCCTTATTTTATAATACTTGTGGTCTTTGCAATTTTGTTTTGTAACATTTTGTTGTGATGCAAACAAGGGTACACTATACCTATTGTTGACAAATTATTCAGTAAGGCTACTAGGCAAGCAAGCATTTTTTCACCATACACATCAGCGCCACGTCAGCTTTCTCTATCCTCTTACTTCCCTTCACCACTCTTCACCTTTTAGAGGGCAAGGGAAATCATCATCACCTTTGACTTCAACTTTAATTAAATACCCACTTTATAAAAATATACCCCACACACACTCACACACAAAAAAATTAAAATAAAAAAAGTACACATGAGGCCCAAGTTTTTTGCTTTTACATTTGGTGATGCCTTCACCGAATATTGTTTTGGGTTGTGTGCTTGGATGGTGAAGAATAGTGAGAGACAAGGGAGTTAATTGATGATGTGGGCCGATTTGGTGATATGATCACCTCCTTGCCGAGTGGCCTAAGAATTTATTTAAAAATCAAATCGTTGTTTGTTACAATTCTCATCTACAAATTTAAGCACACGAATTTGATTTTTGTAACTATAAATTGTTTCTGTTAATTTGGTTTAGAGTATATATTATGCGGTTCTTTCTTAAGTTTTGAAAAACACTCGTTCTTACAACATCTTGCAGGAATAGTGTTCGCGAATACGGAAGAACTATCTTCCATCAAAGCTGGAGTTCATCCAACCGATACATGTAATAGGTCATTAGGGCCTTGTGCATACAGGGGTTGTTATACAGATTGTTGCGCCTTTAGATGTAAACAACAATTTAATGGAGTAGGGATATGTGTTAATGTTGGTCGTGCTTTATACTGTCAATGCTCATATCCATGTTAATTGTTTATGCAATAAAGATATCAAATTACGTTTTAACTTTAATTTCTTCGTATTAAAGGCCTTTGTTTGGTGATGGCGTGATGTAGATAGATATTGGATAATATTGCAATTGTGTAAATTTAAAGATTTGTGAGAAGTGAACACTATTTTCTCGTCAGAGCATGTGTGGCAACAATCAATCACAGTAATTAGTTGTTACCTTCACAGTGGAAAGAAGTTGTGATATTTTATTTTATTTTAATAAAAGAAACGAATGACACGCACTCGTTGCTTTCTTTTACGCTCTGTTCTCAAGTCAAATTTTAAAGAATGGAAGGGGATGGGATGGGAAGGGGAAAGTAGGGAATGACATTGTGAAGAAAGTGGTTATTTTTATTTGTGTTCTTGAGTTTTATTTTAAGTTGGAAGGAAAGGAAAGGAAGATACCCAAATTACAAATATACCCTCAAAACATAATTTACTCTTCACATTTATTAGTTGTATCTACTTATGTTAGTCTCTGTTCATGGATTGCAAAAAGTTCCTATGCCTAAAAGACATTTTTTTCGCTCGCAAATTCATTGAAGATCATTGAACATATGTACGCCATCATTCATTTATGCCAAATATATAACCAAAAGCATGTTACTATGTAGATAAATTTGATTGTTTTGTTAATATTTAATGCTAACCAAATAATGTGTTTAACGTCAAATATTTAACAAATGAATTTTTTTAATGTATGGAAATAATGTGTTTTTCTCACATATTTCATGTTATGAATAAGGAAGATAGTTAACTTACATTTGCACATGGCCTGAGATTTGGGTGAGTAACAATCAAGAAAGCATGCTTTGTCTTTCTGGTTCTTTGGCTTAACTTTTCACTAGCTGCATCTAGCCAAGTACAGGGACCACAATATCATTATAAGATACTGCAATGCTATGATCATATGAGATACTGCAATGTACCAAAAACCAAGCGAGAAGCTAACATACTCAACTGATGTCATTTTTTGATTTTCAATGAATAATAACTTCATTATAAGTTTATCCTTTCTGTAATTGAAATTAACTAATCTAGATTGTTGATTCCTTTATATCCTTATTAAATTCAGAAAATCAATAAAAGAGGTCAATTATTTTTCATCACTCAACAAACAGATTAACCCAATAACATGTTCCATTAAAGTCATAATTCAATACCAATAACTTCATGAATTATATTTATACCATTAAAGTCCATATTCATCGTCACTCTACAAAAAGATTATATACCCATGCGTACAAAAAAACTCCATTAAAAACTCCATTAAAGTCATCAATGACCATTAAAGATTATATACCATTAAAGTCATCAATGACCCATGCGTACAAAATAACTCAAAGTCATCAATGCAGATACATATCCATGCGTACAAAAAAATCATATATTCATGAAGCTAATAAATGTAAATAAGTGTAAACTTACAATTGATAGCTGTGATTTTCTGTGATAAGATTGGATGTGAGAAAAACTGCTTGTTATTGTGGTTGTTTGTGCTGCTGTAACTAGGTCAAATATGGGACGTGCATGAGCAAATGAGGGTATAATAGGCATTTAACAAAAGCCCATGTTCTCATAAAACCCGTTCCCTCCTAATCACCCCAATTATGGGCGGATTGCATTTACATACAAAAGCCCATCCCTTCCCTCCCTCCCACCTTCCCGTCCCCTCCTCTTCTTTCTTAAAAAAACTTAAGAACACCCATATTTTTGATTTCCCTTCCCATCCCCTTCCACTCCTTTAAAAAAAAACTTGAGAACAGAGCGTAAGAGACTCGTGAAGTCGTTATTGATGGACATGAAATGAATTGCGACAATGATAAATAAAAAGTTGATGTCATATTGTCATGTAGATTTCGTTTAGAGTAAATTACACCGTTCGTCTATGTGGTTTGGCCAAAATCACTAATCTCGTCCCTCCATTTTCATTTTTGCATTGTGAATCCTTATAATGAAGTTTTGTAACACTGTTAGTCCTTATCGCTAACTGTCGTTATCTTCTCCGTTAGCTCTCAGTCGTCAAGTGGTGACGTTAGTCCTTTATAAAAACGGATAAACACGTATAAA
The DNA here is from genome assembly GCA_014162995.1 of Artemisia annua. Lineage (NCBI taxonomy): Eukaryota > Viridiplantae > Streptophyta > Magnoliopsida > Asterales > Asteraceae > Artemisia > Artemisia annua. Next base: position 94,255 of record LBNU01007551.1, read on the forward strand.
GAATGGAGGTTGAGGAGAGATCCGTAACAACGGCTTCAAAGATGGAAGACTTTTCTTCAACACTTCGTTTCTTGATAAATATAAATGTTCTTCTCTTGAACTTAGAGGAAGGAAGGATGTGATTACTTGTAAACAATCTTACAAACCCGATAATGTGATCAAATAATGAAGTTAAGAAAGAGTTTGGAATACAGAAAGTTTTTGTCTTATCAAGAGGTGGTTTTCTGAAGAGGATCAATTCTGTATTTATAGGGGCCAGGAGGAGCGGGGGCGGTCCCTTAAACATTAGATGATCCCTTATCGATAAGGGACCTGTTGGAATATGGTTAAATATTAAACGTGTAAATGTCTAGAATCGAACACGAGAACTCGGGATTGCACACATTACAAACGAGAATAAAAGTATAATAATAATTATATTAAATGTTAGTATATAATTATTATTTAAACACTTAACGGTCTTAACGGTCGTTAGTTAGTAATTGTACGGACTAAATATCGTTAGGAAGAAACGAGAAGGACTAGAGTGCAACTAGGAGCCAAGAAGGATCCGGAAACCCTTCTTGGACTCCTCATCCGATCGGCCAAGAGGAGGTGGGATCCCAACCCACCCTAACTTGTCCTCCAAGTTGCCTCTAGTATATAAACAAGGCTTGGGATTCATTCATTCTCACCTCTTGTACCCTAAACCTAAAGTTGGTTTTCTCTTCTCTTTTTCTTCCTAAAACCGATCGACCAAAAAACCCAAAAGGGTCTTTGGATCGATTTTTTGTTAAACAAAATTAAGTGTTCTTGTTTCTTGCAAAACCTTTTATTCGTTAGTAGTTTGTGTGTACAAGAACGAGGTAACAACACATTATTGTTGTTATCAAGAGATCGTTAAACAAAAAGGTAAGGGGTTTAACATTGATCTACATAAACCCTAATTAGGGTTCATCACTTGTTCTTCCATCAATCAAGAATCGCATACGGTACGTTTTCTATTTATGTTTTAGTTAACTATTATTTGTTATACGTGATCCTACGCTTCCGCATCTTTGTGCTACTTGATATCAGTAATTTCATATGCTAGTCATGATTATAAAATTCTAGCAGTGGCATCACGAGCCATGTATAACATGTAATTGCTTACTAAAACTAATAAAAAACGTATCTTTGATTGTTTTAGATAAACATGTTAATGTTTATAGGGTTTTCTTTAAATTTTTTTTAGAAAAAATAAACCCTAACCCTAATTTTGGGGGGGACGATTTATTACCTAAACCTTAATTAGGGTTTGTGGTGTGTTTAATTAATTTGATTAATTAATTAGAAACCCTAGGTTTGTAACATGGTTTTAGGGTTTTGTGTTTTGATTATTAAGATTAATAATTGGTTGGAAACCCTAAGTTTGTTACATGTTTATGTGAACTATGTGGTAATTGGTTTGCATGAATCCATGACGAAACATGCATGTTAGTCATGGATTATATATTATTGTTTTATATGCAAGTATATGTTTCACATATTAATTATTAGATAGATCTAAAATTGGCGAAGACTCCAATTATAATTAAAATCAATTTGCTTGTTATGTGGTGTACTAATCAATCCTAGCTTAGCAATCGATTATTCGATGGATGTGGCTCACTTGTGCAAAGTGAAAGCTTTGGTTGATTATACACATGATAAACATAGAATTGTTTTAATTAGGGTTTTATCTAATTAAGCTTGCATGTGGCTAATTGTTTTCACCGCTTTATTTAGTTACTAGTTGGTTATGTGTTTTCTTTTAAATTACTTGTTACGAGATGGATCACCCGCGCGTTGCCGCGGTAAGTTTTGCCAAAAAAGGAAAAATGGAAGTAACAATATCTTAAGTCTGTAAGGTTGTAATGAGGTATGCAAATACAATAGATTAGTAGTTTGGTAGTTGATGCGTGGTTTTGTGACCTTACAACAGGTTTTACCTCTTGAGGGATCTCAAGAGGCTTACAACCCCACCAGGCAGTGTACCTGACCGATGAGTACAAGAACGAGGTAACAACACATTATTGTTGTTATCAAGAGATCGTTAAACAAAAAGGTAAGGGGTTTAACATTGATCTACATAAACCCTAATTAGGGTTCATCACTTGTTCTTCCATCAATCAAGAATCGCATACGGTACGTTTTCTATTTATGTTTTAGTTAACTATTATTTGTTATACGTGATCCTACGCTTCCGCATCTTTGTGCTACTTGATATCAGTAATTTAATATGCTAGTCATGATTATAAAATTCTAGCAGTGGCATCACGAGCCATGTATAACATGTAATTGCTTACTAAAACTAATAAAAAACGTATCTTTGATTGTTTTAGATAAACATGTTAATGTTTCTAGGGTTTTCTTTAAATTTTTTTTAGAAAAAATAAACCCTAACCCTAATTTTGGGGGGGGGACGACTTATTACCTAAACCCTAATTAGGGTTTGTGGTGTGTTTAATTAATTTGATTAATTAATTAGAAACCCTAGGTTTGTAACATGGTTTTAGGGTTTTGTGTTTTAATTATTAAGATTAATAATTGGTTGGAAACCCTAAGTTTGTTACATGTTTATGTGAACTATGTGGTAATTGGTTTGCATGAATCCATGACGAAACATGCATGTTAGTCATGGATTATATATTATTGTTTTATATGCAAGTATATGTTTCACATATTAATTATTAGATAGATCTAAAATTGGCGAAGACTCCAATTATAATTGAAATCAATTGGCTTGTTATGTGGTGTACTAATCAATCCTAGCTTAGCAATCGATTATTCGATGGATGTGGCTCACTTGTGCAAAGTGAAAGCTTTGGTTGATTATACACATGATAAACATAGAATTGTTTTAATTAGGGTTTTATCTAATTAAGCTTGCATGTGGCTAATTGTTTTCACCACTTTATTTATTTATTAGTTGGTTATGTGTTTTCTTTTAAATTACTTGGTACGAGATGGATCACCCGCGCGTTGCCGCTGTAAGTTTTGCCAAAAAAGGAAAAATGGAAGTAACAATATCTTAAGTCTGTAAGGTTGTAATGAGGTATGCAAATACAATAGATTAGTAGTTTGGTAGTTGATGCGTGCTTTTGTGACCTTACAACAGGTTTTACCTCTTGAGGGATCTCAAGAGGCTTACAACCCCACCAAGCAGTGTACCTGACCGATATAGTATAGGATAGTGGTAAGTACGGGGGATTGATCATTCTCTCACATGGAATAGTGTTCGTTAGGATAGAAAAACTACTCTAATAGGTCTAAAGGTAGAAGGAAGATTCTTTTTGTATTTTTATATTTTTATGAAAGCAATTAAAATCTCGGTTTTTGGAAGAAGGGCGGAATTAGTTGCTAGTCAACTAACCCAAGTTTACTACTTTTGCAAATTAAAATAAAATAAATATCTAAACTATTGTGGTTATGAAAACAATATGGAGAAAATTGTGTTTACTTAGATTTCATTACTCCCTAACTATCTTTTACCGGTTAATTGATATGTGTGTTACTTGTGTGGATGAAGGGTGTATTCCTAATAACTCATGGAGTGGCATACATATCTCTGCAATTCTATGAGCTCTTATCTCGCCCTATGCCATGCACGACACAACCATAGGGGTTGTAAACAGTGGCTCATGTGTTAAATACTACCTTAATAGCCTAGTATGCCTCGACTACATGTTTCCCAAGACGTTCAAGCACGTTACCATAAAGGAGGTTGGCCAGTTTTCTTGAGCCTAACATTGATGGAACAATCATCCCAACAAACAACAAAACATCAATTAACCAATAATTAATAGTTAGGTTTCATTAGATCTAAGCAAAAACTAGAGAATTTAGCTACTCATGTTAATTGAAAGACAAGCAAGATAGATAGACAACCAACACATAGACATATTGATTGAATTAAAAATGTAATAAAGTTTATATCTCTTAAATGGAAACGGAAAATAACACTCACTACCTGTCATAGCAAATAGATTACCATAGGCTTGGGAAAGGATCAATTACTCCTCCACTAGGCGTAAGCACCTAAGATAAACTATCAAAGAGGTCTTTATAAAGGGTTGTAACGTAAGGTGTAGGGATATGATAACACGGTTTGGTTGGAATATGGGGTATTTAGTGGTGGCAAGCTAATTATCATGATCAAATACATGCACTCTACATCGTTGCTTAAGTCAAGACTCGACTCAATCTTAATCTAAAAATGAAATAACAAAAACTAAAAAGGAACATAAAAGGAAACGGGGTGGTAGTCCGTATGTTTTTTTCTTTTTTCTTTTTTTTCATATTTTTTTGTATTTTTCTTGATTTTTTTGATTTTTTTTTCATACACTCTTGCCCTACCATCCAAAATAATACATCATGGGGGATTTGCATTCCCCTTACACTTGAATCTTTACATAACTTTACAATCACTATTCTAATGACTCGAATTAAGATAATTGATTGGCTCAGAACCAACAGGTTTGTCACACAAGCTAGCCACTTGTGAATGGCTAACCGTAACAAAGAAACCCTGAAAGTCTAGAACACAATGCAATGAAATCCTGAGGAGTTTAGTGTTTCCCCGGGTCGTTTAAGTCCCAAAGAGATGTGATATCCTGAATAAAAACGAATTTCGAGATCAAAATATGTCGAATAGAAAAGGGGTATATATGAACAAAATCGATCACTTTAACTAAAGTTAAAATCTGTAAATTACAGCGACTTAAATGCAAATTAAATAAAATAAAAATATAAAACTATAATTAAAAATGATGATTAACTATGT